>PVIR01019879.1:0-31345 GCA_004026965.1 Petromus typicus
TTTCCTTCACGAGGACATTGTCTCTCTTGAAGGAAAAGAAAATAAAATGGTCAGGCTCTTGAGTTTGCCAGGCAGTCTCCTCCCCTACCGCGTGTCCACCGGGCAGGGTGTGTCTGTCCAGCCCTGGCACTTGCTAGCTCTCCATCTGCCTCTGTTTGTGCCCCAGACCTATCAGGGCCATGTGGCCCCTTCAGCTCCGGCTCACCGGGACTACAGATTTGTGACTCTTAAAAGTAGTGATCTGATGAGGGGAAAGAAAAAATGTGATGGTAAAACCAAAAAAAAGGAAACAAAGCTTTCGTATATAGGAGGCAGGGCAGTTGTGGGTAGGTAGGAGAATGAGAAAAAAAGAGAATTATGTCATGTCATATACTGGTACAAATTCTCAGTGTTAAGTGTGATCACAGTGTGTATATAAAATATACCAATAAAGATTTAATAAAAAATGGTGATCTGTGCTCAACACAAGTTTCCAGAGCACATACATGAATGAGCATATTCTTTTTATTTTAAAATAAAATATTGATTCTGTTTCTTATAACCCAAGAGAAGGAAGTGAGAAGTCAGGGTGGAGGCTTCAAAACGTACCCTGTAAAGGTTACAGGCAATCTCAGTCTAACTGCCAGAGAGCAAAAGATAGGCCATCACTTTACAGCGGCTATGGCGGCTCCAGAATTCAAGTGTTTAAGTCCAGCCTGCACCATAAAAGGAGTTTATGATGGTTTCAGGTGAGAGCCGGGCCTGAGAACAGATCGCTTGTAAGAGTGAGCGCCCTAGAACCAACAGCCTCCTGGGGGTGCAGAGTTGGGTTAAAGAGAGAAGACGAGCAAATGCCCGCTTCACCCCGGGGTCTGGGGTGCTCCCGCACGCATAGCCTCACTTGCTCTCCTGCCTTCGTTTCAGCAGCCAGGCTTTCTGAGGGCCCGTGGCAATGGCGGGCAGGAACTCTGCACGGGGACACTAGCCAGTGCCAGGTCCTCTCATCTGCGGGGCAGGCGCAGAGTGAGCCATGGTCAGCCATAGACGAGGAACAGCATGAACAGAATCTGCGCTTATGACAGGGACCCTGGACACACTTGAATTTGAGCCACTTCTGTGTCATTAGCTCACAGCTCTTCATAGCCACTCTGTGCAGAGGAGGACAGCTGTGCAGAGGGCTCGCTCCGGCCAGGGCGTGCCCCATACAGAGAGGCCCTGAGAGCTCTGCTGGCGGCTCAGCAATCGGATCTCAAGGAAGGAGACAGACATGAGGCAGAGCAGCAGGTTCCAGACACAGGACAGCACCGGCGTACAAGGTAGGCAGGCAGCTCCAAGCTTAGCTTCTTGGGATCAGCGGGCATCAGGGAGGGGCCACTCAGGCTCATGGTGCTGGGGTGAGGGATGGAGGACAGGGGCCGTGAACCCTCTGAGACACACAGGGGTGTGAGCAACAGGGCCAGACGGGATTTCAATGTGAACTCAAGGTAATGTGGCAGCTCATCTTGGTGGTGTTGCTACAGGGAGAAGCTGAGAAGAGGGGAGATGGGTTAGGAGGTCACTGTAGTAATGCAGATGGAGGGAACGCACTCCCTGGGTCAGGACTACAGGAGTTCGGGGGGTGAGAGGTGTCTGTGCAGCGTGTGACTGTTGGTGCAATTGTATTTCTTTTTATATTTTTTCCTACTAAGTAGGAAATATTAAGATATGAATTCCTGCATTAGTAGGCACAAAAAATACTGATCAAAAGATTTTGTTGACCTAAGCTGGACTCGTCTGTTTTACGTAACGAGCAGTCACACACGTTTTCACTGGGCCTCCTACAGCACCTGCTTCATAGTAGGTGTTCAAAACTACACATGTACAACGCAGGAGCTTCAGACGGTCCTCAGAACCTCAAAGCTAAATACCACTGTGTGAGCACATTTTCTGAATCTGTAAGGTAATATCTTCGTTTAGTTGGGGATAAGGTAATATCTTCATTTAGTTGGGGATAAGTGTTAAGTTATTCAGATCTAGAAGAAATGACAGTGAGGCTGGCATGAAACATCATTACACTTCAGGTGATGGCTCTGGAGGTGGTAGCTCCTACCAGGAGAGCCCAACCTTACTTGCCCAGTGCCACACAGAATGGGGATGCAGTAAAGTCCAATATTTATTTATCATCTTCAGATCCTGTCTAATATTGCTTCTCTTTCCACCCTGAAATAAAGTCAGGAAATCATGGCCAAAGAGCTGGAAAGCAAATTGTGCATCAAAGCAAAGATTTTTTAAAAATACAAATGTGGCCTAATTTAATTTCTAGTACATATCTCCACCAGCTTTGGGAGAAAAAAGGTTAAAATGCAATTCTCCAAAACGAAGTTATTGGATAGAAGAATATTAACCTCCTCGCCCCCTGTACTTTGACTCGTTTTATCTCCTTTTCATTTTTGTTTGTGGGTCTATTCATTTTGGCGAGGCCAGGCACGTTGCTAGGCGACGGCCCGGGCGAGCCAGCGCGCACTCTGCCTGGCAGGCTGGGCGGCAGCTTCCCTAGCGCTAGCTGCCGGCAATGCAGCCTCCAGAAAGCATTTATCACGGGCAGGCCCAGTAATGGCCACTCAGTGGAGGGGAAATTGAGCTGACCTGAAGGCCAAAGCTGTTAGGGAGACTGGTGGGAAGGGTAAGAGGGTCACAGCACCCCTTTCCCACCCACTTAGTGGGCAGTAAGTGGGAGAACAGCCCGGCCACTGTTTCCACTAACATATCCGGAGGCTCGGCACCTGAAATAAATGTTTGCTTGACATTAACGATAAAAAAAAAGGCAAAAAAATAAAATCTCTTTGCTCTGAGAACAATGAGCTCAACAATGAACAGTGGGGTTTAAAGTTGCTGCAGTTCCCTCCGGGTTTAATTTTGGAGGCTCTGGTGGGAAGATCTACAGAGACGGCTTCGGGATCACCCGAGTTCCCACAGTCGGCATCTCCTGACTCCGCAGCAGGGAAGTCAGCGTGTGCGTGTGCGTGTGCGTGTGCGTGTGCACGCGTGGCTTTACAAGTACCAAAGACTGGTCCTCACCAAACTGGTGTCATGTGCTCTTCAAATTCCCCTTTAGTCATGTGACACTTTCCTTTAGTACTTACTGATGTTCAGCATGAGATAAAACACACAACACACGGGTTTTTAAAATGTGCTTTTGAAACGCAATGTAGCAACACAATTAAGAGTGGCTGTGCTCTTACACAAGGTCACAGATTTGTCTGGAGTCATTATTATTTCTTTAGCTTTACTTCAGAAGTATTTTATGTGAATAAATACAAATCAACAAAAATGTCACTATGAGAATGGAAAATACACCAACAATGCACACAAGAATGGAAGTTGTTGCAGAGTATAAAGGTCTCACAAAAATATTTTATCCTAACAGTGTAAAAATTTTGGCAAAATCCCTTTCCTAGATCATTTACTTTTTGCAATCAGCAACAGGCTATGCCATTTGGTATTAGAACTTGAAAAATTACAGAAGGGATTTAAATGTCTTTGCTTTACCAGGAAGCGCTAAATATTTCCAGGGTCTCATTGTTAATGTTCTCCAGCACCAGACAATGCACAGTTCTGACATTCTACTTTACTTGGTACAAATTCTTTTTCTGTTTCCCAAATGGAGAGCCTCTCAGAGGCCTCTGTCCAAGTCCCGTTAGCCGTGTGGCTCGGGCCAAGGAGGCTCTCTCCGGAACCAGTTCCCTGCAGGGTGCTGACCCCGATACCTCCCTGGGGACGGAGTGGGGTCTAGTACAAAACATCGTACTGACCTGAGGCAATTTCATTTTGCAAAATGCAGAAACATTGGCAGGGGGACTGGGGGAGAAGTAGATTTCTAGCAGCACTTGGGTCTGGTTTCGGCTGGAAGCAAGTTCCTCAACACCAGAGATGCCAGTTTCAAGCCTGGTAAGAGCCAGCCCGGCCTTTTTGAGCGATTCAACTCATTTTCTGCGTAGCTTGAATGATCACTACAGTTTCTCTTCGCAAATGATCACTACAGTGAAGTGGAAGAGTCCGTCCTCGGCTCCACAGCTCTCAAACAACAGCATTTAACCAACAAAAGAAGAGGCCAAGTCAGTATCAGTGTTAGTGATTCCCCTGGAAGTCATCAAATAAAAACGTGAACTTTAGAATTGATCAGGATTAATTTCCCTGACACTGTATCATAACATATATCTCTTTAGAGACTCATTTGTTCAGCTGCAGATGCAAAGAAAGTAAAGAAAGAAATAAATCACAACACAATAAGGCAATTAGACTTTTGCCATTGATAGAATACTAAAAATGTCTGATTTGTCAAAGCATTAACAAACACAAGTAAACACAAGACTTGTATTTTCTTACAGAATACCTAGAGAGGAAGATTAAAATAATAACCAAGACCATGTGTATCAATAAATTTAATCTATAAACAACGGCTCGATTGTTAAAAGATGCTGTTTCATTTCTAGCCAGAGAGTGCCACAGCCAGGGTGATTTATCAATGCCAGCACCACCCAGATGCGCGGCCATCGTCCCCACGGACCCTTCCTGCCCGGCAGGAGGGTGCTCGCGAGGGCCAGGTGCTGCTGGCACGGCTGGCAGTCACCACCCTCTTTGTGAAATGGAGTGAAGGTATTTATTCCGGGGTCTCCATCCCATTGTGATTAGAATCAGGAGAACAGGCCCTCGTGCCTCTTCAGGGATTACCCTGAGTGCACACCCCTAACGTCTCATTTAGCGGGGTGTCGCCACCGTCCTGCTTTGCAGAGAAGCAGAGCAGGTCTGAGCTCAGAGTCGAGGCGTGAGTCGGGCCTGTTCGACTCCAAGCTGCGCAGCGTGCTGCCCTCGGCCGCTCGTCTCCGGAAAGGGTGCTTGAACTTCTTGAGCATCAGACCTTTTATAAAACTGGAAACAGGAAAACTTAACAAGGCTGATAGATGAAAGTTGAGTTTTGATCAAAGAATTTTAATGATGAAAAGACTCTAGGAGCCACTGAAGATAAATTTTCACTTCTGAGGTGAAGACGCAAGATGAGCTGTGGTGGGATTTATCCAGGCGCACCTGAGGTCCCCAAAGGAGCGTGTGCCCTTGCCCCCAGCAGCTGGTGTATCAGGAACATCCGTCCTCAGGAAAACACCAGGCGGGTAGAACAAGGTGGGGAAAGGGGTGTCCACCCACCTCATCTACATCATCTTCCGTGCAGCCTGGTCCAGCCCAGGGAGGCAGATGAGCTGTTCTTAGGTTTTACACATGATCCAAAGCATCCACACCCCTAGGCAATTTTAGTAATTGTCTCAAATATTAAAAACTTACAAAGAATCTGAGGCTGACCTCCATAATATGAGTGTGATCTTCATTGCATATACGTGAAACCGATTCCAGTCTGACGGTGGCGTCACTCAGCCCCATAGACAGAAAGTGGCCAGTCTGAGCTGTTTTCTCCTGGGGGGGGGGGAGCACAGGTGCCTGGGGGGGAGCACAGGTGCCTGGGCTGGAACGCCCCTTCCGAAACAGTTCACCCCAAAAAACGCTCAGCTGCTGAGATTCTGTCCCCAGAGGGCCAGTGACAGGATTCCTTGTGGGCTCTTCAGAGCAGGCATCAGAAAATTATGAAATCAGTCCTATTAGCCTATAAAAGAAATTAGAAGAGTAGAAGGTAAACTCGACACACCTCTCACAGGCTTTCTATTGAAGAGTTCTGCAGAACTGTCTGTTGTATCCACATCGACAGGTGTAACTCGACCAGTTTAGTCTCAGTGGGTGAAGCTGGCAGAGGTCACCCGGCTTAGGGGAGGCAAGCTAGAGTAAGACCGGGAGCTTTAGGCTCCTGTTTCCAGCCTCCCCACTGCATCAGGTCACCAGGCAGGTGGCTGGGTCACCGTGTGACACCCACAGGGTCACTGGGAGCTGAGCAGTGTGAGGTCACCACAGCTCTTTGGTTATCTGTGTCCTCCACGGAGACACAGGGCCCACAGCATCGCCAGGTCAAGTGGTAGCAAGACTACAGACTTCTCGCTTCAAAATTACTTGGAACATGTCAACAAAAATGCTTTATGATACCCTCCTAAGGAGACACACTTGCAGCCGCCATTCACGTGAAGCTGCAAGTTTGAATGCACACCACAGACGGCTCACACACTGCTGCTGGCCCTGAACTCCCCAGCAGTGTGGAAGGATGCAAACTTGGCATCAGCACGACAGGCCTCTCAGCACGAAGCCCTCAGACGTGCTGATCACTCTGCACGGACGGTCCATTACCAGGCGGGCGAGAGAGCAGAGAGCCTGGAAAGGTTGTCGTATTTTGATAGTGATGATTTCTTTGAGCTTTGACTTTCTGTGCCCTAAATTCCTCAGGTTGAATATTTTCACTCTTGTTTAGTTTTCAGTAGCAAATAATCACATCACTGTGAATAAAGAGACAATAAGGAAATTTCAAGTCCATGGGGCAAAAATTGACATTAAGAAATTCTATAAAACATTCGTTAAACAAATGAGTGGCTAATTCTTATTTTCTTTGATTACTTTCCAAACGTTAACAGGCAAAGTGCATTTATAAAAACTTGCAGTATCATTTTATGGTTTTGTTTAACCCAGGGCCACACATACTCAGCAAATACTCTCCTCTTGTTCTTCTTATTTTTTTTTTTTAGGTTTTTTTTTTGAGACAGGGTCTCGCTTTGTAGTTCAGGCTGGCCCTGAGCTCAGCCTCCAACTCACATCACAGCAATCCTCCTGCCTCTGCCTCCCAAGTGCTGGGATGACAGATGTGAGCCACCACGCCCGGCACTGTGGTATGTGGTACTGGTTGCTGCTGGGTGTGAGTCTCCACACCCAGTATTGTATGTGGTAACCGGGGATCGAACCCGGGCCCTTGCACTTGCAAGACAGGCGCCGGAACCACTGAGCTAAATCCCCGGCCCTCTTGTTCTTCTTATTACTTCGACTGTTTTTGCTTTTGTTTTTGTTTTGGTATAGAACTCACAACCTTGTGCTTACAAGGCATGTGCTGGAACAACTGAGCTAAATCCCTGGCCCACTTATGATTTTTTTTAATAATGTCCTCTTCAAAAGATAAACTTTCATTTTTCCTAAGGAAGTTCTCTGTTTCAGTCTTGTGTATTCCCAAGCCTAGTTCAAGGAACAGTAATATAATTATTACTATTACACAATGGCTTTCCTCCACACTTTTCAGTAGAACATTATTTTCTCTGTGCTACTTGACTAAGACATATCTTCCCTGTAGGAGCACAAGCTGGAATGTAGAACAGTGCTGGACACGGGCCTGTGTATCAGAAGAGGCTAATTACTTCCCAGGATGAAATGGGATTATCCTACGGCTTCTTAAAATACCAACTGCTAGTTCTCCGGTTACTTTTTGTATCTGCACTATGGGTGTGAAGCAGAGGCTTAAGAATTAATTCTCCTAACTCTAGCAGAGAAATAGTCATCAAAGTTTGCTAGGTTTTGCTATGGCAACCCTAGGTCAGCAGTTCAACACACATTTCTTAACCAGCGTGTGCCTCGGTAAACTTAACATACATAAGGTAGAGTATCTGTAGACCCTGCACTGTTCCAGAGAAAACAAGGCTGATGTGGCACCATGCCACAAGAATCAGAAGGAAAGTGGTCAGCAAGGCAGGCATGGGCAGTGGGAGTGGGGCCTGGGCTTAAACGTCATCTGCAGAATGTCTTGATCTGCCTTTGGTTACCGCGCTCCGACAATCCTACTGGTGACTGAGTTCAACAGTGTTCCCTTCAAAAGTCACGCTGTCCCCGACCTGCAGACTGTGACCTGCTTGGAAGTGTGGTGGACGCAGACTGCTCTTCCAGTCTGATCCTATCTTAACTACGAAGCCCACTGGAGATGCAGAAGTCATGCTGAAGACGCTGCTGTCTTCCGGGACCCCCGCTGGTCCTGGAGGCTCCCTGGAAACATACCTTAGCAGGTCCGCAGGGCTGGCATCCGCCTCCCAGCAGGATGCCCCTCCCTCTGTGGACCCCAGAGAGAAAGGGGGTGGGGTGGGAGAGAGTGGAGAGCAGAAGGCCGCAGGGCCCAGCCGGGGAGCCGCAGTCACCCACTGTGCTGAAGACAGTGGCCCTCCTCCTCCTGCCGCGCGGCTTGCGGTGTCCGGACCCAGTTTCCTCCCTGTCCCATCTCTCCCCCGACCAGCGGAATCAGCGTTCTGCTGCTAGACCTGCACTGCTTTAGCTTCTGAGAAAGGATGACAGGTGTGGTACCCATCTCTCTGCGCCTGGCTTCTCCCAGACCGGGGTCCTCCGGTCCCGCCATGTCACTCCACCTGATAGGATTCCACCCTTTCTGCGGCTGAGTAATATTCTGAGTTCACACGCAGACACACCACAGTTCTTTATCTGTCCATCTGGCAACGACAGCATTGTTGAGCACATTCTGGGCTCTTGTGGCAGTGCTGCGGTAAGCCCGTCTTAGGGTCTCTCTGGTCGCTGGCACTCTTGTCGGGACAGATACAGGAGACTGAGACATATCACACTTTAGCAAACACTAGTGTGGAGACCCTGACCGTGGGTTCTTCAGCTCGTGCACCGAGCCCCACACCTCTGCAGAGTGCACTCCCTGACTCTTACTGCCTCCTCCAGACCAGCTAGGTCCCCTGCCCTGAGACCCACTCCCTCCTTCTGCCGTGGACCATCCCTCTTTGCATTTCTCCATCTCTTTTGTGTTCCAGTGATAGGGTTTGTTGTGGGTTGGCTTACCTGGGACCTGTCTCTCTCCTCCTCACCCCCAAGTAGAAGGTGATGTTTGGGAGCAGAGGCCTTTTATGTAGAATGTCCCTCAAAGGCTTTTGTGGACAGAGTGGGGTTCTTGAAAGGTGTTGGATAATGGCACCGTCCTATTCAGATTAATCCACTGGTGAGCGCATCACTAATGTGGGCACGTGTGGAGGCAGCTGTTAGAAGAAGCAGGTTCCTTGCAGGGTGTCTCCACTGTGGCTTCTCCCTTCTCTCAGCACTTCCTGCACACCATGAGGTGAGCAGCTTTTCTCTGCCAGACCTGTCCACACGACATTTCTGCACTGGAGCAGCTGGCATGGGCTGGACCCACTGAGGCCGTGAGCAAAGCTAACCTCCCTCCCTTGGGTGCGGGTTTCAGGTTCTGCCCCAGACACGGGACAGCCAACACAAGCCATGTATCAGTAATCTCTTTCGTGCCCTGTGCCTTCTTTGGTGCTGTGAACCTGGAGTGGATTTTTGCAAAAGTTGCAAGTAGCCACCAGCACCGCCTGCCCCCAGCCAGCATCCTCGGGCCTTCAGCTAAGAGAACACCTCCAAGATTCACATCTATGAAGTGGCAGTAATGAGACCCGCTCAGAAGGTGGTGTTGGTGATGAAAAGAGATGCAACATGGGAGGGAAGATGCCATACACAGGCCAGGGACCGGAGCTGGAGTGTGATAAACACTTGGTAAAGGAACCGAGTACATGGGTGAGGGGCCTGACAGGAAGGGGAGGGAGCAGCAGTAAAGCTTCCAGTCACTAAGTAACCACCTGCCCTTTTAGGGGACTCTATATAAAGCGTCATTCCTCAAACGCCACCTGTTATTACCGTATCATCTCTTTTGTTAATAAGCAATTAAGCTGAGGCCTAGACAGGCGAAGGAATTTGCCCAAGGTCGAGCGGAGAGGCCAGGTTGGAAAGGAGCTGTGCTTCCAGCGAGTCTGTACCCAGAGCTTCCACCGAGCCAGCAGGACGAACCTCTGTCGTCGCCGCTTCCCAACATCGCACCGCTGCGCCTGCGGCCTCCAGAGGCCTCCCCGCCTCACGGCGTTTGCGAGGAACCTTCCATATTGCGCGCTTTGGAAGATTCCTGAGGACGAGGCGCACACAGCTGCGGCGTCACATGAGCCCCGGCTGTTGTCCGTGAAATGCAAGCTGCGGGTGGAAGCTGCTTGTTGCCGCACAGCACCGTGTGTACCAACAGTCGGGAGCAAGCATGCCGGGCCAGTGTTCACACACTGGCGAGTTCACAGGCGGCGGCTTTGCCCAAGGCATGTGTGACATGCTTTTGATGTTGGTCACATGGAGTTCTTCCTGTTACAGCAGCCAGATTTAAAAAGAGAGAAAGACACTAGACTATAGAGTTGGAAAACGTTTTTCCTTACTGCATGTTGCTCCTGCTTCTCGGTTATAAGAGAAATGAATTTAGATGTTTAGAAAAATCAAATTATTTATCTTAGTGTTCCCTAAAGTTTGCAAACTGCTGAGCAGTGCGGTGCTTGCCCTGCCTTCTCATTGAGTCTATCTGGGTAAATTAATTACAACACGATCCTGAGGAATTAAGCGTATTTTAAGTTCGGAGGCACCTGCTCAGAGACTTCTCATGCTGCTAAGTAGTCCCCTCGGAAATGCGCTCGTTAGTGTGAGTGCTGTAATTTCCATTTCCGCTGGCACCGTGGCATATGACTTCTTCCCTTTCAGCCACCCGCTGGTTGACCTGTCAAGGGCAGAAACCACTCTGAAGACGCCCCTGCACATTTGCGCTTCTCCAGCAGGCGTGGGGACCAGATGGGTCTGCTCTGTGGAAAGGGATCATCTAGAGGATGCTTTTCCCTGGTTATAATGTGGTGCCTTCTCTATACACACACACATCACCCATGCGTGCGTGCGCGCGCACACACACACACACACACACACACACACACACACACACGCACACGCACTCAGTCTGAACTTACCATAGGCTTTCTTGGCAATAAAACAAAACAAATAAAACATTTTCTTAGATAACAGACATTCCATGTATCCGAGGACAGATCTACGGTGTGATTAATCCACTATGTAAAATGCAATGCATTTTGTAAGTCAATTGCCGATGAGATCTTGCCAGGGGAGAACAAGGTCACTTGGAACAGGAAGGATTGGAAATCACATTTCGGATCTTCCTCCTCTTTGAGGCATGCCGCCACATGAGCTTTCGGAAGCATCTGTGCCATGGTTTGGGCGACTGCGGGAGGGCTGCTCCCTCCTGGGCCGGCAGCGCCCATGACGCAGGGTACTGCGTGGACCTCGTGCACAGCGGGCCTCTGGTGACCCAGCTGCCGATGGATCTAATGTTGAAAGTGAGGCATGGAGCAAAGAAACCACCACTCCTGCGCACAACAGGCAAAACCTTGCTTTAATGACGAGGATGTTCAGTGCACATGAAGCTGACATCCAGGGACGCCCTTCCCGTGCGTCTGGTCTGGAGTGTCCCCGCGGGCCGAGGGCTCGGGCCCTGGTCACGCCGCTGAGGAGGGCACCCAGCCCCGCGCTGCCTCTCTCCTCAGGCCTGAGCGGCCACGAGGTGAACAAGCCACCCCTGCCCTACACTCTGCCGTGACGTCCTGACCACCACGGGCCGAAGCGACAGAGCCAGTCAGCAGCGGGCGGCAGCCTCTCACCCGCAAGCCGAACAAGCTCCTGCCCTGCCGGCTGGCTGTCTCAGGTAGTCAGTGACAGTTGCGGGAAGTTGCCTCCAAGTCAGCTGCTCCTGAAAATGACAGCCGGACGCCGACAGACAGCTTTTCCAGGGAGTGTGAGGTGGCTGTGCGTATGCTGCGTTGTGGGACCCCAGAGAAACCCGTGGGACGCGTGGGAGCCTGCGGAGAGCGCAGGTGGCGCAGTCCCGCCTTTCGGGTTGAGATCCCTGAGCCTCGAGTGCAATAGGTCACCTTGGAAACTTCCGAGTCCTCCCGGAGACGGTAGTCACTGAGGTCACGGAGGGGATGTGCTCCAGCGCTCAGGCGTCACGTGCTCACAGTAACAGACAGCAGTTGTTATTGTCGTCTCAGATGCTGCATTCGCGGTGTCAGCCACTTCAGGAACTCACTTTTCTGGAGATCCAGAGCTTTATTTCAGAGTGTAGCCTGGAAACTGCTTCTGAACCCACTCGACTGCTGAATGAGTGCATGAATGAATGAATGAATGAATGAGAGGGAAAATACTACAACTCAGGATCACCTAGAAAAAACAATGCATTCAGAAATATAATATTCATTCAACAAACATTCGTGTCCGAATCAGGAGTGACTCCAGGCCAGGTCATTTCATCTTCGCAGCAGCCCTTACCTAAGTATTATATCCGCTTTCACACATGGCCGAGCTAACTAGTCCCACATTTTACTTAACTTCACAGAGATGCACAGCTACTGTGTGACAAAAGCTGAGCTACACGGTCTCTGACTCGGTCCAGGCTCCTTGTCAGGACCCGTTTGGGACCCGCAGCTTCTGTCTGTCCCTGTCGAGCTGGCCCGAGGGAGGCACACAGCCCGCTGTGCCCCGTGTCTGGCCACTCAGCCGAGCCCTCCGTCACCGGCAGTGGAGCTTCCGGCAGCCCCGCTCGGAAGCTGCTGGAGGGGGAGCCCTCCAGCGTGGCTGCTCATGCCCCGCAGGGCAAGCACAGCGGGCAGAGGAAGGGCTGGCGAGGCCTCTTGTGCTCTGCTGCTCACCCTCACTCTGCACACTGGAAAGACAAGGCGGCAGCGGGCTCCGGCCCCGGGCACACGGGCGGCAGCGGGCTCCGGCCCTGAGAGACCAGGCGGCAGCGGAGCTCGGGCCCCGGGCACACGGGCGGCAGCGGAGCTCGGGCCCCGGGCACACGGGCGGCAGCGGGCTCCGGCCCCGGGCACACGGGCGGCAGCGGAGCTCGGCAGAGGAGCCCCTCCAGACGCTCCCACCGCCTGGACACAGCATCGGGCCCACCAGGCCGCGCAGAGCCAGGAGGCTGCACAAAAGATGACGGGACTCTTCGCTGTCCCCTCCGGCTGTTTATTTAGAGCTTCGTGCATGTAAAGCAGCATCTGAAGACCGCGTGTGTCGGAGCCGCCTCCACACTGCCGCCCATCGCGGGTCAACCGACCTAAGTCAGCAGCTGCTCTAATAATGATTACCTGGATCAGCGTCAGTGTGCCGGAAAGCCGCGCAGTGGTGAGGAGAAGGAGCTAAGAGGACAGTCGCCCAGGTGGACACCAAGGAGAGCCGTGGGCAGTGACGTCAGCCCAGTAGGGGCTGATCTGAGAGGCCGGCACCCCCGCCGGGCTGCAGCTCCGAGGGTGCTGCTTTCCCGTGGTCGGGTCTCTCACGGTCACGCCTCTCTCTCCTGTCTCTGCTTCAGACAGAGCACGTCTGCCCCTGCCGCGGGCACCTGTGCGTGCCCTGCCCTCTGCCCGCTCGCCCCAGCCCTGCCTTCCTCCCCGGACCCTGCTCCTCCCTGCGGCACCGAAACACCTGCCCCACTGCACGCTGGCACAGCGGCCGGGCCTTCGAGGCTGCCAGGCCGCAGCTTTTGCTTCCCCGTGTGTTCTGTGTTTACCCCTAGCAAGGTGTTCAGGATGTACAGTTATGGGCTGAAGTCCAGGTGCAAGTTCAAGAGTGGTGGCTCCTATTATTTTTTAAGTCACAGGGAATTGTTGATTGATTCTAATAGTCCCCCAAATGTTAAAATCATACATTACTCATTTTTCATTTAAAATTTTTTGTGTTTATTTCAAGATGTCCTGAAAGTACAAGAATCAAAGTAAATTAGGAAGCTCAATATGCAACAGTCTTAGTGTCACGCTGTACCGATGAGTTGGGCTAAATGTTTTTAAATTTGTGCCAATGAATTTTTCAAGACGCAGCTGTCCAGTTTTTAGGCTGACCAGTAGTTCAGACACTGCCCCAAATTTTAGATAATTCTAAAGGAGCTTAAGACCATCACTGAAGAGGTGACTGATTTAACAGCCCAAAGCAACAACCGCGGGGAAGTTTTCCTAATAACCCCCTTTATTCTTATCGGCATGTGCTGGCGATACACAGTGATATGCTCGCCAGGAGCGGCTGTGTGCGCGGGCGCCCTGCCTGCCGGCCTGCCCCTAACCCTCTCCTCCCCACAAACTCCGCGTCCTCTTTTACTACCAAAGGCCTTTAAGTCTGCTCTTTAAATTATTTATGATTCTGGTTTGTCATAGTAGAAAGCTAACAATAAGCATCTTTAAAGGTGAAAAATATTTTTTTTTAAAAGGGAAGGAAGGAAGGAAGGAAGGAAGGAGGGACGTACCATGCCCAGGAGAGCGCAGTGGGTGCCAAGCCATGGAGCCACACCTGCCAAGGAAGAGCGTCCCTGGTGCCTGTAACAGCGTTATGACCCACAGCCGGTGGGACCGACCTCACAGGCGGGAGGCGTGCGTCGTCCGCCACCTGCAGGTGAGTTCGGTGGGAAGCACGGTGACTCCCTAACCGTGACCTTCCCACCCTCCTATCCCTCGCTGTTCTCCCAGGACGGGGGACTGAGACCTGCCAAGAGGGCAGCCAGGTGCGGGATGCGATTGTGGCTAAGCCCTGGAGCCCCCCTGCACTCCCCGCACCCCGCAGAGCCACCAAGGGGCGCTTCCGTCTCCAGCAGGACGACTTTCCGGTTGCAGCAGGCAGAAGGGCCAGGGAGGAAGCACATGACCCAGACTTCGACACTGTATCCAAGCACAGCCCCGAGGGCGTCCAAAATGGAAATGGCCGCTGGGACCAGGGGCAGGAAGTCGGGAGAAGAGACCGGCGGCGGCAGGTGCAGGTCCCAAACCCAGCTTCCCTGTAATCCTGGAAAACCGCAACTGGGAGACCCGCGCTCCTTTGCCCAGGAGCTCTGAAGTCTGGGGGCCTTGTGTGCGTCTTCTCTTTCTGTTCCTCAATGTGCACAGGTCCTGGGAAATCACACGTGGACAAATATTAATGAAAGATCATCAAAAATCTATCAATTAATTTCTACAAGATTATGGTTTAAAAACAATCCAATCACACCAAGTTAATGACCTCCTAAATAAGACTATTATATTGAGGAAAAATTACTGCTGTAATAGATCTTGTCTTTATCAAGATTTTGCAATTAGTGCTTTTTGACACTGTTGTCAAGAATAAAAAAATTAATCGCTGTATAGATGAGCAGGTTTGTTGAGTGCTTTAGTGGCAAGGAAAAAACTTAGTTTGACCCATTTAAGCAAACCTGAAAGGAGCAGCAGGATTCTCCACCAGCCGCTGAGGAGGAGGGCGGAGCCAAGTTTCCTTAGACCCCTGAGGTCACGGGAGCGGCAGCCATGTTGTCACGTTGTCTTCTGTCTCTGTGATGTCTACTCCGGATTCCAGGTCCTGGGAGGGGAGGGGCTGGCTGCCCGAGCTCCACCCCAAGTCAGTTCCTTTCTAAGGAAGAAAAGGTGACCTTGTTTTTCCCCCAAACCCTAATGCTAGATGCAGTGCGGAGTGACACCCACAGCAGACACAGCTGTACCGTGGCCCAGAGATGCCCAAGGCGGGCACAGTGGGAAGGAAGTCACAGTTCCCAATAACTGTTCACACCACGCATGCAGGGTGCCAATGTCACTCTCCACCTGCAGCCATGCTGAGGGTCAGGATTCACCCACTTTACCAGCAGGAAACTGAGGCTCAGATAGGCTCAGACTGGCACATTTGCATCTGGGTGTGGCTACGTGTGGTCGTGCGACCAGGCGAGTGTCAGGTTCCTAGGTTGCCGGCAGAGGATGAGGCCGGGCTGGCTCCAGGGTGGCTGGCCTGGCGTGCTCCAGCCCTACAGGGCACAAAAGCCAGAGCCGAATAACAAGCTAGGTCTCGGGTCTCCTGTGAGTTTCTTCTCTGTGTTAAACAGCTTTCCGACCCTGTAACAAATACCATGATCCTCAGCTTGAAGGGGGAAGAGGCTGACCTGGTTCAAGTCCAGCCCTAGGGCTCCAGGTCTCTGGTGCAGACCGGAGAGTCAGGTGGGATACAAGGAATAGCAAACTGTGGCTCAGCACAGAGGAGAAAGGATAGCAAGGGGCGGCCTGGTTCCCGCACCCCTTTAGTGCTTTTTGTTCTTGGCTTTCTGGCGGTAACACAAATTGAACCCAGGACCTTTGCACACTGCACAACATCCTCAGCTCTTTTTTATTTTTCTGTTTTGAGTCAGATGTGCTAGCTTGCCACTAGGCTGGTCCCACATGGTCCATTTGGGACACAACTTCGATGACCCGAAGCATCCAGCCCCGTCTTTTGAAGGTTCTGCTACCCCAGTAGTGCCAGGAAGTGGACCAGACTTTAACGCCTGGCTCGGGGCCCCTTCCGGGTCCAGGCGACAGCATTTCCCACCGTTTCTTCTCCGTGGAATCTGGAATACATACACTGAGCACAAAGTGCTCGCTCCACAGATGCTGTCTTCTTCCACCTCTGCAGCTCTCACGAGGAGCAGGAAAGATAACCATGCAGAGAATGCTTTAAGGTTCTGCCGCGCTACACGGCTGTTAGCAAAGATAGCAGACTGGCCCACCGTCCAGGGGAGAGAGAGGAACTTGAAGACCAAACACACTTTCAGTAGCTCACAAAGCCACCGGCAGAAACAGCTCTTGTGACCAGGGCCAGGGGGTAAAAGAAAGAGAGATGGGGAAAAAGAATTACACGTTATGGACAAGCACAGACTCCCCGCAGTGAGTGTGACTTTATGGGTGGCAAATGTGCTGATAAAAATATGGAAGAGAGCCATTATTTATAAATAAAATGCAGCATGCTAGAAGAGCAGATATGCATACCTCGCAGGAGAATGTGGAGTGTGGCAGAGGGGCCGGCAGTCAGAGACAGGCCTCCGTCCGGCCTGCTCCTGCTCGTGGCCGTGTGGCCTGGCTGGGAGCACAGAGATCAGCTTAGGCCCGTGCTCGCTCTCCACCAGCGCACCAGGCCCTGAGGCCTCAGACCACAGAGCCAGCGGCGTGGAGCTCAGGCCTAGACCCCCACCTGAGAAGGCAGGTTGCCGAGGGGCCCACAGCGACCTCATGTGAGCCCAAAGGAAACACACGTGTGCATGGTACACATGTAACATATGTGTGACATTCATCCAAAGTGCTACAGGCTCTGGGGACCTGGAGGCGACATCTAGCTGCAGCAGCCGCCCTGTTCTGCGGGTGTGGCACAGAAGCCCTGGCTCTGCCCTGCCGAGGTCCACATCCCCCTCTCCATCTGCAGCCCTCAGAAATGTCTCCGCACACTGCCAGTGGCCCAAGGGCGCAACTGCCGGCCGTGAAAAGCACCGCCTAACTGTATGGGGCTGATTAACTTCAGAGAAGTAAATCCCCACCAGTCTCGGCGGGAGAGCTGAGGATCCTCACCTGGATTACCTCACCTGGTTGAAACTCTGTCCACGAGCCGCTTGTTGGACTGAATCTCAGGATTAAAATTCCCGAATGAAATGAGCTTCCACACCACAGCCACAGGCAGCCCTGGCACTGCTGGGAGCTCAGGCCGTGGCACTGCCGCTTCATGGTGGTTGGTTTAGTCCTGGACGTGCACTGGCCCTGCAGGAGCGGCGTCTCGGTCCTTCCCCAGAGTTATCGTCCCTGCTTGCCCTCAGTGGACGGGGATGTAATGATCGAAGGTGTAGATGATTCAACATAAAATCCTCCCACTGCATAACTTCCAGAAATCATTTTGGTAGAGTAAAAGCCAAGCAGCCATATATGAGCACTTTCTCTGAAACATTTTATTCATCATTTAGAAAAGCCTCATAATGCAAAATTTTTCAACTTATAAAATGTCCACAAGATAAAAACTTTTCATTTTCTTTTTTCTCCTTCTCTTTTGAAAGGTTTCCTCTCTCTGTCACTATGTGAGAACATCTCAGCGAGCCCAAACCGCAGGCTTAGTCCAGGGCGTGTTAGTCTAGGGGAGGGCCCTTTCCTTCTCAACCTCGACAAGTAAGACATACATAAAATATAAAAACATAAAACAGAAAGTTCACGGACGGGCATCGACTGTCTCCCTCCCCTCGGCTTTCACAGCAACATCTGTCTACTCGCAGGGACACTGGTACACTGTGAAAACTACGGCACAAAAAGCCGTGTTTACAGTCAACCAGGGTGTACAGCTGATGGAAGTTCGGAGTTTGTGAATTTCAAATTTGCCTTTTTAAAAACCTCCGACTCATGAATACTGTGTGCAGTGGTTCATTTCTATCACAGAGTGTGCAGTGAGTTCCGGGCCGGAACAGGACACACAAGTGCATGACATGTTGGGATCTGGGAGGATGTGTGTGCCAGGTCCCCATTTGTTTTTAAGATACCACAGAAGACATGATTACAGTCAGGACATCTCTAAGCCTTGTGGACACGGGGGCCAGTGTAGGAGCTGGTTCTGGTTAACTTTTCCTTCTTATGGGAAAACACACCGACCAGGATGAACAAGAACGTTTTGGTGTGTGTGTGGTCCAGAGTGAATTACTCCCATCAACCAGTTCAAGGCCCAAGAAGTGCAAGGACTGTCAGTAAGCACCACCCGCAATCAGACAGCACTGAACTTGCGCCTATGCTTCGCCCGCCAGGCCGGCCTTATGGCAGGTGCACGGCTGCCGGCCTATCCTCGCGTTATGTGATGATTCTCATGTGGCAACAGCCCCTTTGGAAGTGTGCATGTGTCATAGATCTCTCGTCCCTCCTATCCCCGCATCCACGCTCCGCCCCAGGATGATGCGCTCACACATCACTCAGCCTCCAGGATCTGCCTCTCTCGCTCTCTTTCACTTTGGTGCGGAAAGCGGGAGGCTCAGTCCTTCTGGGGACATCAGCAGCAAGACCTCGCTCTCCCCTGCTGTGCTCATGGAAGCTCTGGGGTGACACGCGCCTGCCTGCAGGCAGATGGGCTGGGGGAGCTGAGCCTGCAATTCAGAAAGAGCTTTTCCAGCCGGAATTTGGGGATGGGCTAAAAAAGTTCTTCCCTGTAAAATGGGTGAAATCGATCATTTTTCCAGGACATAGTGCACTTCAAGCTCATTTTGCTTTGTAATTAAGAAGAAAGGCAGAAACATCATTTACGCATTAAGGATTTAATAGATATATTTTTCTAGCTTTATGCACGAGCCCAGGACAGCCCATTAATAAAGTAAGTCTTCCTTCAGGGTCAATTTAGATGGCTGTAATCTTCTGCAAATACACTGCAAATGAGGATCATTTAATGATCTTAAAACCAACCACCAGGAGAAGCTTGTTACAACCCTCCAGACAACAAAAGACTGGCTGTGGCCTCCTTCATTCAGCACGCACGTCGTTCTGGCCACTACACTTAAAAGCGTGCAAATATTATCTCCTGTTTAGGTCGGTGTCAGGCTCACTGAGCACATGAGAAGCCATCCATGGAGCCATCAATGGAGCCGCCACTGATGCTCAGCAAGAGTGAAAGGGCTGAAACGTGTCCTCGGCATCATGCCCATGGCCGTGGGTGTCCGCAGTTGCATGCCCCTCAGTCTCCCCACCTCCTCTTCTTTCCCTTACGCCCCAAGTGGCTCTGTCGATGCCGAGCCTAATAACACTCAGCCTGCATGTGGCCTTCGCGTGCTGCAGGACTCCTCCACACACCAGCTTTGCTTGTCCTGAAAACACTGCCCCACGGCCGATGTGGAGTGGCCACTCTGTTAATGGCTTGTGTCCAAATGTCTCCCGAGGCCCCCTGTGCTTGTGGGTGGGGCCCAGGGCTGTGGCACTGGGCGGGTTAGAGTTGTGTCGTGTTGGGAGGTGAGGCTGGTGGGAGGCGAGTCTCGGGGATGTGGCCGGGAAGGTGGGGGTGTGTACTCCCCTTCTCCTCCCTGGATCCCTCTCTGCTTCTCCCTGCCCCGCCATGGACTGTCACCTCTGCAATGCCCTCTGCCACACCACCAGCCTTAGAGCCAGACACTATGGGAAATGAGCTAAAATAACCTTTCCTCCTTTCACTTGCGGGTGTCAGGTGTTGGATCCCGGTGCGGACACTGTAACTCAGTCTCCCTTTTAAAGCCTTGAAGTTAGTCTAAAGTTCAGAGGGACTCGGCGCTGGGCTCAAGCTGCCCTCTCCCCTCCCCCAACAAATAACAGCTAACAGTCAGGCCTCCTGAGTTCCCCCAGCCTCTGCTCACACGGCCTCATCACCCCTTGCCTTTGGGAATCAGGGACCAGAGCACAGCAGAGGCTAGAGGGAGGACCTGGCTCGAAGGCCGCACCTGTGAGGGCGGCAGCACAGCCGGAGAAGCCAGGACTTTCCCTGGACATCTGCAGACTGCAGGTGTGCACGCGATTTTTCAGGGCAACAAAACCACAACGTGTGTTAAGAAGTTCACGGAGGGCTGGGGAGAGACTGCGGGTACAGCATTCTGTGCAGGGGGTGTAGCCGCCAGTTCAGCCCCCGGCGTGACCATCACAGACGCCACACACACGCACTTGCACAAGGAAGAGTGTGATACACATAAGTCGGATCCCATGTCCTGGAAGATGCAGACTTGAGAGGGGCAGTAGGTAGTGAGCGCAGGGGGGAGGCTGCGGGCGAGGCCCTGCCGCCGGCCGTGCACTACGCCTTCCCCAAGCCTCTGCCCCATCTGTCCGCTGGGACAGCGATCAGAATTATACACTCGGTGCTCTCAGCAACAAGGAGAGTGGTGTGTGGAAAGTGCTGACCTCAGGAGGCCGGGACAGAGGATGAGCTATCCAAGACCAGCCTGGGTGAAGACTGCAGGTGCCGAAAACAATGATGAACTGACCGTGGTGCCTCAGCTTACAAACAGCTCTCTCCATGCAAACCAAGCGGGATGAAAACTGAATCAAATTTCCCATAAGATCAATACTGAACCTCACCACTGAATCTGATTGGTTCTCATCCAACTCAGTTTGCAACCAGAAATGTAGAATCAAGTTTGCGGGCTGAGGCACCTCGATAGTCAGGCTTGAGCGAGTTTTGTCAAAAGGGTAAAGAGGGAACAGACAAAGGTCGGACTAGACTGTGGGACCTTGTGTGGGACCCGCAGACTTCTGATTCTATTTGAAGCTCAGAGTCCTCTCTGGAAGGGTTGGGGGTGTAGCTCCTCGTGGGCCATGGCCTTGGGTTTGATCTTCCGCATCACACAAAATTCTCAGTGTATCAAAAGATATAAACAGAAGCTCTGTTGTTGGGTGAATGTGAGGATTCAGAGTATCCTGGGGACGGACACTCGCACTGGAACCTGTCTGCTGGCAACAGGAAGCTGTCAGTCTCCTGCTGGAGGACCTGTGGAGCCCCGGCTCGGCCACCGAAGACACAAGGACACAGAGCATCCAGCAGAGGGCGGCACTGAGCCTGGAGCGCGATGGGCCGGAAGGCATCACCTGAAGGCCCTGGGGAGCCCTCTGGAGGGAGGGTCAGAGATGACCCAAAGGCTGAAGACATAGCAGTCGCTGGCGGGAACCTCAGTGCCACCCTCCTTCCCAAAGAGCTCTTGTTAAACCCTGGTGTGACCGACGGTGAGCAATATCACCGCGGCAGGACTTCACACAGCCCTGAGTGGTTCTCATTCAGAGGAAAAACACCCTAGTCCCTGGGTGACATGACAGTGGGTATGGATCACAGCATGGAGAGTGGGCCCAGGGCTCCTGGTGCAGAGGCCTCAGCACAGTGAAGTAACCCTCTCCTGAGCCTCTGACTTCTGGGCCTGCTCAGGTGACCGAGCTCACAGACAGTGAGTGAGCAGCACTCCCCGAAGTCGCTCACCCAGAGTGCACTTCAAGGGGCATTTTTGTGGGACTGAGGCTTCTCGGAACTCACTTTGGACTATGTTGCTTTTCAGATGCCAACAAAAGTCCCTGGAAGCAGGATCCATCCCAGCGAAGCCTCATGGAGACACTGCATCAGGGACCCGACAGGGCTGCAGCCCACTCGGAGTCTGGGAGCTGCTCCCCTGTGACGCTCATTACGCACTCAGCATGTGTGAGTTTTGAGGGCTACAGGTGGTTCCCTAGACCAGAGAAGGCTGCTGGTGGGGTAAGCAGCCATGGGAGCCGGCTGGGTCACTGGGCCACTCGGCCATGGGTGTGGAGCCCACGCTGCCTGCTGGATCGTGCTCAGCGTCCTCGACGAGCCCTGGGCGGGCATGTCAGCAGCTACACAGCACGCTGCAGAAGCAGAGGTCTCAGAGGTGTGGGACCCCCGGGCTCTGCCCACAGCACACAGTGAGCCTGGCCTCACATTGCTCTGAGGCCAGGGCTGGGCACTTGACCAGGTGCTTGTGGGCTTCCTGAGCCCCAAGGGTCGCTGTGAGGAGCTGCAGAAGCGGCCACATCGCTTCGGCTCCTTTGAAGGCAAAACAGAAGAAAGTGGCTAAAGCCCCAGAGCACATCTGCCTTGCGGGAGGCTGCTCCCGCCTCCCGTGCCCAGGGCCTCGATGAAAGGCCCGTGTGTCTGCCAGCGACATCCTGCTGGGCCCTCTTCTCACAGGGCAGGGCAGATTCTTTCTGCCTTCTTCTGACACTCAGCTCCCCATCTTGCCCGTGGGGTGGGCTCACCCAGAGCTACCTTTGAAAGTCATGCATTCTCGGATAAGTGTGTTTAAAACATGCAGGATCACATTTAAAAAGAAATGGCAGTCATTCCGCACTGGAAACTGTTCCCTAGCACGACATTACTTTAATTCACTGGCCCCTTGTAATCAAGATCTAATAAACAGCACCTTTAAATAAGTCCTCACACAGCCTGCATTGTCACAATCCATTGAACTCCTTGCAGCACAGTTCCGAGGCTGTCCGGAGGCCACCACACCCCCAGTTTTATGGCACAACCTTAGAGCGATGTGTAAAAAGGTCAAGACAGCATGTAGGCGTGCGCATTAAACAGCAGAACACTAATTAGTTTTAGTGACAATGGGACTCTGTTCATGCGTTCTAATATTTTGATGCTTAGTTTTGTTTGAAACCTCCAACCGAAATGCACAAAGTTCCTTTATCTCCTGCCTCGCCTGCGGCTGCATCTTTCAAGTCAATCATGCATATTTCCTATTTCTGTATAGTTACTGAAAGTAACTGAAAGTAACCATACTTTCTGTATAGTACAGTAACTATACTATGTGTGAGGATTTTAATCTGAAAGTTTCATTTCCCAACTCTTCAGTGAAGAGGAGAAATCAGCAGCAGGGCAGTGGGGCCCTCCCAGCGGAGTGGAAGCTCGGCTTTCTCTGAGTTTCACTGCTGTTTTCACCTTCAGAGTGGAGCCTCTTGCAGGCCCAGTGCTGACGCTGGATACCCACCTGTGACCACTACCCAGACCACGTGTCCGTGGAACAAAACGCTCAACACTGCCTTCCGACCATTCCAATTTTAGGAAGCGGATTTCCACATTCCTGAATTCTAAATTCCTAAATTCTAAGTTAAAAAAGAAGTAATATAGCTCTTCAAAGCCAAAGAATAACTAATTTATTTTTTCCATCATAGTATTTTTAGTCTTTTTCCACATAGAGGTAAATTCCCCAAACATTCTTCAGGAAAAAGAATTGCAACTAAAGTAAGAGCACTTGTTAATGAGTGAGTATCTTAAAATACCCATCACTGGGAGTCCTTAGACAGCGGGCTGTGCGGTACAACTCTGTGTGCCACACATGACGATGGATCCCTGCCAGCCTTGGAGTCGCCACGGTCCTGTGCAAGACAGACTCACGCCCCGTAGGGTCCTGGATTTTAATCTGAACAGAAGCAACACTGAGCCTTCCTGACCGCAGGACCCGGAGACAGCGCAAGCCATGCAGTGAACAGCTCCTCCCCTCCCTAGAGTCACACCGCTTGCCCCAGGGCCACCAGCAGGACAGAGTTCAGGCTCTGTTGCCCCTAACCACACACCGGTGTTGTGCCAGGGCTCAGCCTGGGCTCTGCCATCGTTCCAGATGATCATGCTGCCCCTTCTCACTTTCACAGGGATGGTCTGTGGATTTATGCATTTTTCATTTGTTTGTTTGAGAGACCAGATTATGACATGGAGCCCAGGCTGGCCTTGAACTCATAGGAATCCTCCTGCCTCAGCCTCCTGAGTGGCTAGATCCTGGCTGGATTTGCTCATCTTGAAGTACTCATCTATTCACTCGCAGTGGTATCAGCCCCTGAAGCAGGCCGGGATGCCACGTGGTCCCTGAGTCACACGGTCACTGTGCCACCTAGGCTGGCAGCTCTGGTGACAGTGGCCACGAACTTCGGGGCTCTGGCTTTCCCAGGAGACTCCTCCCCCTGGGCCTGGAGGCCTTCAGCATCTGAGGAACACAGTGTGAGTGTCCTGAAGGTGTCACTAAGCTAGGGCAGTGCGAGGGCTCTGCACTGTGTCACACAGCGGCCAGTCCCACGGCCAGGCTGGGGCTGGAGCAGCACCCGCAGCTCCATCCTCTCTCTGTCCTCGAGTGTTCAGACCTCTGTTGCTCACAGTCTATTCAGCAAGCGTTTGCTCAGTGTCCTTTGAGGGCTGGGAACTAGCCATGTGCTGAGGATTCTGCAGTAAAATAAAAGAAAGGTAGCTGGGCACAGTGGGTACACACCTGTAATCCCATCAAGACTCTGAGAGGCGGAGGCAGGAGGATCACAAGTTGGAACCAGCGTGGGCAACTTAGAGACTTAAAGCAGACCCTGTATGAACATTTTAAAAATGAAAGACAGTTGGGGTTATAGCTCAGTGCAAAGGCCCTGGGTTCAATTTCCCAGTACTGCCAATTAATTAACTAACAAATAAAAGTAGCCAAGGCACTTACATTTAGTACATTAATTAACCACTGATTGCACCTGCTGCATAGAGAGGTGTGCATGGATGAAGGGAGGCAGGAGGTGCCAACGGCGTGAGCTTTCAGCTCCCGTAACGTGTGTGTTCCCTGCAAGCTCGTCATGTAGTGAAGTCCCACACAGCTCCCTGGCTTCTGAAGACCAGCATCTTGGGAAGTGGGCGGCAGACTGACACCCCCCCTTCCAGATGTCAGCCTGAAGACTTTCCTGTCCCCCTCGTCCTGTCCCGAGGAGCCACCTGGAGTCCCATTCAGCAGTCCCACCTGTCGCCCCAAGGTCCTGTGTCATCATCAAGCTCACCTGTACCCGGCTGTGCCCTCTCTCCTGAACTTGGGCTGGCCAGGAGGGGTGGAGAAGCCACCGGCCTCTGAAGACTGGCTAGGTTTTCGGAAAAGCCCAGACCACCAACTCCAAAAAAGAAAAAAGTCCACAAATAAACTGTATTTCAAGAGTAAGCAAATTATCTTTCAAGAATGTGGCTACTAGAGCATCACAATATCCGCTATGTCTTGGCTCTTAACTCAATATTTTTAATTACTTGTCTTTATTGCTCAGACAAAACGTGGAGTCAAGTTTCGAGTAATACCCTTCATTGGACTAAGGCGGGTATTGACAGGAGGGCTTAGGGAGACAGAGCCCCGGAGGTCAGCCAGGGATCGACTCCAAGAAAGGGTTTCTGCAGATGGAGGAGCCGCCCTGTCGATACTGTGCGCTCTGCCTGATAAAAAGTACCTCTCAAAATCCTGCCAGAATTTTGCTTTGACATTTTAAAAAGTGAGTCTCGTGAGCTGAGTTGGGACGCAGGACCGGCGACTCCAAGTCGGCCACCTGACCTCCCCCAGGTCCCACTTCTGTCCTGGGGAGGAGGGTGAGGGAGCTGGCCTGCCGCTCTGGCTCGCGTGTGTGGTGACCAGGAAGCACTGGTGGGATAAAACAAGCTCTGTTCTGTGCCACCCTCTTGCCACGGAGATAACCTTGGGCGGCTTGGGCTCAGGGTTCGCCACATCCCATAATGAGCTACATAATGGGGTCTCTTGGCGGGGTCCTCGTGGCAGCCAAGGAAGGACAGCCTTGACCAGCGCCCCACTGCGGGGCTGTCCCCTCCTTGCTGTCCAGGGCGGCTCATCGGCAGATGTCCACGCTCCCGAGAAAGGCCGGATCTCTGCTCCTCATGCCTGGGGTCCCCACTTGCGGTCTGTGCTCTGTGCTTGGCTCGGAGAAACGGAGGTCCCTGAGCAGGCTCTGCTTTCCCTCCATCCCTCAGATGGATCACTGGGCTTCCCTCCGATGGGTCCTGGGAGCCAGCAGCGCTTGCAAGGAGCCTGGCGCAGCCCAGTTCCGCCTCAGGTGAGCAGGCCCCTGGCCTCATCAGCACAGGACATGAGCCCTGAGCACCAGCCCTCTGGGTGCATATCTTGCTTCTTCGCACCTTAGTAGCTGCCTGCCCAGCGGCAGCTCTGGGAAGCAGCTACTTTCTGGCAGGACAGGACCCAGGCCTACCCCTGAGCTGTGCTCTGTCCAGCAGCTCCTGTGCAGCTCACTGAGACCTTCAGACAAGAGACTGAGATTCGAGGTGAGCTGCTCAGCAGCCTCCCAGCGCCACACAGACCGTCTGTGTGAGACCTCTGTGCAGAGGATCCCAGCAAAACCACAGCATGGTGGAGTTTTCTGGTGGGAGAAATCCCCACTCAAGTGAGCCATGTCTGGATGGCTCCCGAGTCAGGCTAGAGCTCAGGCTGCTATGGCTTCAAGACAGGCAAGAAGGCACAGGACAGAGGTAGGGCAGAGATGCAGATGAGCTGTGCAGGGCAAGTGAGAAGGGCTTTTGGGGAAGATGAGGGCGGGGGACCGTGGGGAGCAGATGTCAGAAAGACGGGGCGCAGGGGGCTCCTGGAGGAGGAGTGTGGCTGGCCCAGGGCTCGGGAGCAAAGCCTGGCTGTCCCCCTGGATACTCCTGCCATCCAGAGCCACAGCCACCAGCTTACAGGGCATTTCCTCAGTGAGCGTGTCAGCACTTTCCACATCACTGAGATGCCATGCCTGACACCCAAGGATGGAAGGAGGAGTTGACCGTGATTCACATTTTCAGTCTATGGTGGACTGGCTGCTGGGCAGGACAGCATGCAGAGGGTCTGGAGGAGAGCCGCTCACAGCACAGTGGACAGGAAGCAGAGAAAAATGGGAGGCACAGAGGAAGGAGATGAAACCTCCCGCTGGGCCCTCCCAGCAGCGCACTGAGCCGTGGTCCAGGCACCTTCCCAGAGCCCCACTTCTGCACACTTGAGGCTTTGGGAACACGTCAGGGGATGGGTGTTTGCTCCTAGCCACACTCTGTTGCCCTACTTACCTCTGCATAATATGTCCCTGACCCTGTGAAACAGATCTTCCTCTAGATCCTCCGACTCTACTGATTGGGTAGAGACGGGGAAATTTACCCTGTTGTTAATTATCTGTTCATCCCGAAGTTATGGGCTGCACCCCTGCCTGCTGGACTCTGGGGAGCTGTGGTAGGTTTGGGGCTCACAGAGATGGGCAGAGAGCAGGCTTCGCCAGGTGATAAGAGTGACTTCTGGCATCGACCTGCCGAGGAAGGAGTGGCTGGGAATCCGGTGAACATCGCCCAGGAGTGGCCTGCGGAAGGAGCTCCACTGGCCACTGTGGGAGGACTGTGCCTCTGTCAGGGCCTGCAGACCCCGCCTATCTGCTGGGGTTGGGACGCCGTGTGCCTCAGTCACCAGCTGTGCTGGATCTCGGACCAGTGGGTCAGGGCCAGAACCTGCCGCTCTCCCGAGTCCCCAGCCGGAAGCCGGGAGGATGAGCCCTGGGAGATCCCACAGCAGCCCTCCCAATAAGCCCGCCCCTCCCTGGGGTCCTGTGCCTGGGACCTCTGGCCGAGGCAGATGGATTTCAGCAGTGCCCTAAAAAGAAAGGCCCTAAGAGACCGAGATAACCAAGCTGACCTTTGAAGCCTACTGTTTCAATCACCCTCTGGGGCGAGCTCAGCGGGGGTGGGGGATGGGTGGGTGACAGCAGAAGCGCACGGGACAGGAGGCTGGTTCGACTCTGGTTCTGATGCTGGTGGCCGTGAGTCACCGCTCTCTGGGGTGTGGCTGCTTCTCCTTGTCTTCCAGATCACGGGAGGACGTACCTGCCTGCTGTCCTCAGGGGGTTGTTAGGCTCAGGTGAAATAGTAGACCTGAAAATACTTCTTAAGCTGTGAAGCATTACACAAATGTTAGTTACTGTTATTAAAACAAAAGTAGAAGTGGCAAGTAGACTTAATAGGATTTAGATACAAGGAAAAAACAGAGATTATGACTGTAAAGTGAAAGATAGTTCCCTCTCTTGCTCGGATAATGGCCAAAATTAATTTCTCAAAGCCTGGGAAATTTGCCAGAAACACATGAAGGAGGTGCAAATTCTTATTTCAAAAAAAGAACGAAATTTAAAATGTGATTAAAAGGGGAAAAAATCAGTGCTCAGAGGGAGTGGTGATCTGCTTCCTACTTAAGATGTCAGAGAGCAAGCCACGTGGTAAAATGCTCCGTTAGGAGAGTTCCTAAGAGTGCGAACAGCCAGACGGATATTCTGCCCACAAAGGCGTTAATAGGGCACCTGGGTTTCAGGGCTGAAATGGACCCACTGGGCAGGAGGGTAAAAGTCAAGTGAAGGTGAAAGGGCTGCCCGAAGTCAGACGATAGGACGCACAGGGACAGCAGTGTGGGGGCGGCGGGGGGAGGGGCTCCAGGGCCAGGAGTCCACAGCCAGCAAGAGAGATGGCAGCTGCTCCCTGCAGGCCCACATGTGCAGGACAGAGAGGACCCGGCCCCGGGGTGCCTGCAGGTCACATAGGAGCCCACGGAGGAAGAGCAGCGGTGGCCCGATGGCCCAGAGGGTGCTAACTGGGCCAGACTGTGTTGGACTGGCCGGGGTGGCGGGTTGTTGGAAGCAGAGAAGAAAATGCGCAGAGGACGCTGAGCGCTGCCGGGAACTTCCTGTGTGGCTTCTGCTGGGAGAAAGAAGACACCCGAAGGGGCTGATGGGAGCCAGTCCTAAGGTGAGGAGCAGCGTCAGGGGCTGAGGCTCTGGCGTGGGCTGAGACTCATCACCATACTGCCGCATCTTTTCGTCACACAGAGTGGAGCCAGCGTCCACGTGTGTGGCAGGCACAGTGCAGGTGTGTCGTGTGTACCTCCTTGGAAAGACCAGGTTCCCAGGAGAAGCAGTTCACTGAGAGTGCCCAGCATCTGTGTGGTGGTGACTCTGGAGGTGACGATCTGCCCACAGGAGTCAGGAACGCTGGGCAGACAGCAAAGTTTAGGGAGCTGTTGCACATGCGAGGCAGACACTGTGGGGAGCACGGTGGAGCTTCCACGTTAAGTAAAAGTCCGTGAAGAAATGTGCATGAGGTTCCATGTGAGCTGCCTGGACGGGCTGCAACCCTGCCTTCTTGGTGTCCCTGGGCACAGCTGTGATGGGGACAGGGAGCTGCTGCGGCCAGGAGCAATAGTACACCTGACAAACTCCTCTCTACAGCATCGCAGTGATTGCCAAGCCAAGTGAAAGCACCAGAGGAGAGTTACTATGGACACCAAGGTGGGCGGCACTGTCTCCGCAGGAGTAGATACAATGCCAGGCCTGCCTGTCCCGACGGCCAGCTCACCCCGTGGCCCTCCCTCCCGCCTGTCCCCACGGCCAGCTCACCCCGTGGCCCTCCCTCCCGCCTGTCCCCACGGCCAGCTCACTCCGTGGCCCTCCCTCTCGCTGCCGCTCAGCCTCAGAAGGCTCAGGCTCTGACCGTGCCTCTGTCCCGCGCTGGGTGTGACCTGGTGATCGCTGTAACTCCCCCCTTCCGTCCTCCATTCACTCAACAAACGGGAACACCCACACCTGCCAGGCACTGTTCTGGGTGTGGGCTGAGCCCGCCCTCGGGGAGAGCAGTGGGCGGAGTTTGCACCCCAACGGGACAAGTGCCACTGACCAGCGGCAAGGCTGGTGGCCGTCGGTGTGCTGAGTGCCAAGGCAGCAGGGTGTCTTGTGTCCATCAGAGCAGCCTTGCAGAAGATGTTTGGGGGCTGCATCTGGGCAGATGGCGGGTGCATATGGAGGCCACCGCGTGACTGAGCCCCTCAGGCAGGGCTGGGAGGGTGAAGGGACAGCAGGAGAGGTCAGAGGGTGACTGGCAAGGACACGGTGGGCTGCTGACTCTGAGGGACGCCCAGCCCTCTGTGACTCTCAAGATGGAGCCATCTGAGCTGTGAGCGCTCTTCCTGGTCTTGGGCTCGCACTCTGCACCCAGAGCAGACGCGGCAGAGGAGCTGCGGTCGAGGCATGCAGAGGACGCAGGTGTGTGACGAGACACACGTGGCAGGTAAGAATGGTGGCAGCCACTTCAGCGTGGCTTGGCAGTTGGCAGCCATAAGCCATCAGCTGTCTGGAGTCACTTTCCACTTCTGAAGCAGCCTTGGGGTCTCTGCCTCTTCTGCAAAGCCACTGTGCTGTCCAGAGACTGCGGCCCGGAGCGACAACTCCTTGCTCACTCTTCAGCTTCTCCTTTTTATATGTTCTTATTCAAAAATAGTAAACGAAACCCAGGGGCTACGGGGGGTGGGATCAGAGAAAGGATTTCTCCTGCGTTGTTTCTCGAGGGTGCCAACTGCACTTTGTGAATTCAGGACTTTGTAGGCACAGAACTTAGAGTGGCTCCACTTATCTTCGCAAACTTTCCTCAGGCCGCTGCAGCTCTTACTCATGGGTGTTGGGTAGAACATGCTGGATACAAGGGCTACAAAGGCTTAATTTTTCTCCTGCCTACAGGGATCCCCAAATCTTTACTATTCTGCACAGCTGCCTGGAGTAGAAGACACTGAAGCCATTGTCCGCAGCGCGACCTGAGGAGTGGAAATGCCATCAAGCCTTCGGAACAGAACTGTCTTTTTCTTCTGATTCTGCTGCATGGTCCAGTGTGTTTGTGGCCCTAGCGGATCACTTCCGGTCCGAAGCAGCAGGGCCCACAAAGAATAGCTAGCATTCAGACAATAATGAGCCATGTACTTGCAATAGCGGGATGTGAAGTCAAAGGAAAACACGAAAAATGTTTTTTTGGACCATGACAAAGAGCTTTTTAAATGCGTCTGAGCATTTTTTGTGGCTGACTCATGTCTCGGGGCCTTGCTGTGGTCAGCATGGCCTCAGCTTTTGTATTTTTAATTTCTATCTTTGACAACTGTAAATGCTAAGCAACACTGGGCTTCTTATTGCCAGCAAGGACAGATAGCTTCCCTCTGTTCCTTCTGTTTTCTTTCTGTAAGCAAATGCTACAATTTTAGGTCACATGTTGGAGCCATTGTTGCTGATTGAAGGAAATTATAACATGTCTTGGGACAATAGACCTTATAGTTTCACCACTGACATTTTAAACTTAAAGTTAATCCCATAAATTCTGGCATAGTTCTTTTTTTTTTTTTAACTCGGCCTAAATTATGTATTGTTTCTTTCACAGTTGGTAAGTTAGAGTGTTACAGTGACCGGAAAATGAATAACTATATTATAAGAGCAAGATCATTTATTTACAGAAAAAGAGACTGGAGGAAAATTAACCCAAGATGGTGGCATGGATGTGTGGGGAAGTAGAAGTACAAACAATTTATTTCTTTGGGATTTTATATAGCTCCTAAATTTTCCTCAGTAGAGATTTTCTTTTATAACTTTAAAAAATTTAATTTACGTTAGTTGTAGAAACAAAAATGAATTTCAAAATTTTGGTAGATCATTTATACATTAAAATCATCTAAAATGTGCTTCAACCAAAGAATAGGCTC
>PVIR01019880.1:0-31357 GCA_004026965.1 Petromus typicus
ATAAAGAACAATTCTTAAGGGAAGTCAGCCTCCTGAAAGGCACTTATGACATCCAAAATCCACATCACTGTTGTTCTCTGTCACTTCTAATGAATCACTTTAACATCTGTTAAATGATTTAACAGTTAACAGTTAACAAAACAATCTGCTTGGTTAGTGCTTTAGCAATGAGTGCATGTACTTAAAATGGTAGGTGTTATAACTTCAAGCTCAGAACCACAATTCTAATGTGGTCAGCTAACTGTCAGACTGTCAGTCAGCAGCTCAGCAAATTTATAGCTCTCCCACTGGTCCTTAATCACTGCACTGAATGGTCTACTGTAGAAAGAAATATTGGAAGTTTGTATCTCCTACAACTTTTTACAAACTACAGAATTTAGAAAACTGCAAATGGGGAGGAATGAGGTTACAAAGAATTCAATTCAACTGAACAGACATGCTTTTGAAGTCTTTTCTTTAAATGATACACTAGATTTTGGTTGGAAGTACTGATGAATGGATGAGAAACAGCTTTGAGCATATGCAATTTCACATAAGAAATAAAATTTGTGGCTAATACAATGAGCTTGTTATAAAGCCTAGTATGGAAATACGAAGTACTAAAGAAATAAAAGAGGAAAAGGTGATTTCTGATTTGGTGTTTGGAAAAATGTTCACTAGATGTAGATTTGACAGTCTGAGAGCTCTCAAACTGAATCTTTCTGCTCATTTCTAAAAGAGTTGAGACAAAAAACATGGAAAGCAACAGCGCCATATAATATTTAAGACAGGTTTAAATACAGTCTAATGACAATGATCTGTGAAATCTGAGATCTTTACTCAATATTTTAGTACTTTTCCTGTTGCAAGAACAAAATACCCAACAACCACTTTAAAAAGGATGATTTATTTTGTCGCAGTTTTAATCCATGGTTCTGAATCAGAGAGTGAATGGTTGATGGGCATGGCAAAGCAAAAGATGCTGGTCTATGACAGCCAGGAAGCAGACAGAGAAGGTGAGGGCTGGGCACAAATATATACCTTTCCAAGTCTTGTCCCCAGTGACTTCTTTTTAACCAAACCCCACCTCTGGTAAGCATATTTCGCTATGGAATTCATCAACAAATGGATTCGATGAAAAGTATAGTAACCCCATGATGCAATCCCCTTCCAAAGCCATGAGGCTTTGGAACGTATTTTAGTTCAAAGCTATAACACTGATTTAAGTAAATTCAAACTTTCTGGTAGCTTAGAACTTGGCACCTCCCTTCCTGTGGACAGGCTGCAGGGGTAAAACTTAGATAAGATTCAGTTTTGCTGAAAAGGAAGGATAATTTCTCAATGAAGAAAGATAAAGATAAGGTGACACTAGTTATTCCTTCAGCATTTACCAGACAAGTGATTTCTACCTCAAAAAGCAGCCAATATTCACATTAACTGGTTTCTCTCTGAGGAAGGAATCACTGAGAGGAGAAGAGTACTCCTACCATGTGTCAGCATATGAGTGGCAGTAGGAAGGAAAGGACATCTCAGTTATGGGTGCAGCTGAATATGAATGTTGTCTCTAGGGGATGGAAAACACAATAAAACAAGAGCACACACACTTTGGCATAAGAGAGGTATAAGTTTAGTCTTAACAGATTCTTGATCATCATGAGACACCTAAATTCTCTGACCTTTGATTTCCTTTGTCAGTTGGGAATGATAGTATCCATTTCCCAGCACTCAGTAAATAGCGATGTGATGTTCCTTGCCAGAGTGATCAAGCTGTTTCCTTCACCAGGCAATTGTGAAATGATGAGTGTTATTTCTTCCTAATTCATTGTTTTAAAAGATCACACAGGGAGGAGGCCTAGCAGTGTCACAGATTGTCACACAGTTGCATGGTCCCAGTAATACTTTAAGGAACCTTACAGAGGTCCAGCAGCTCCACCACAGATCATTGAGCAGCGTGGAGGCCCAGTAGCTCCATTCTAATCATGGAATAGTGAGAAGACCCAGGAGTTCTGCCTGGGCCTCTGTGAATTGAAGAGGCCTAGTTGCATCACTGTAGGTCACAGCAGGTTGCACTGTCTGTGCAGAGAGCACAGGGATCTGTGTGGGTCCATGTCTCTGAAACAGAAGTGCTTAAGGTCATTCAAGCCTAGTTCCAGAAAATAGAGCAGTGTGCATGCACAGCAATGATAAGGCCATTTTGAGGCTCCTTTAAAAACTGAAGCCCGCTGGAAGAGTGAAGGAAATCTCTGCACTAATGGCCTCCTACTCTATAATAGCTTGGGAGGATAATATGATTGTTCTGATCAAGTGTCTCTCTTGGTGTTCCAGAACTAAGATGGCCTAAAAGCCATTACAGACTCAAGGCTTTGGGCTACTTATACCTAGAGGTGACCCAAGCAGTAGCCATTCCTTTAGATTCTAAATATTAGAAAGAAAGATACTTACAATTAGCTTTTTATAGGTAGCAAGCCAGAATTAAACCAACAACAACAGCAAAAACATACAAATGAGAAGACACCTAAATAAGAACCAAACTCAGAGTTTCTAATCACTAAAGGGAAATTTAGGAAGAAATGAGATGGAACAACCTGAAATTCAACCAATTAGACTCCTCCCAATAAGTCTGTAATTACTGGGCTCAGTTTTATACCGTCAAAAAAAGATTTGGAAAAAATGAAATTGGAAATAATCTCATAAGTAACAGATACAGTGACCATAGTGAAAGATACAGATAAAAAAAAAAAAAAAGAACTCAGGAGAATGATGGAATCTCAGAATAGATAATTTGGAATCTGATAAACAGATTCAAAGAGAAATCTAGTAGATTAAAAACTCCACTGGAAATTCACACAGTAGAGCTAGCGAATATGAGGACAGAATCTCAGAATTAGAAGATAACATTGCAGTTAGTGACCAGAAAAGGAAAAATTTCTTAAACATAGCGAGAGACCATGAGGAATCAGCCCAGCAGCTCTTTGGTAATACAAGAAGAATAATGTAAGACTGACTGGAGTCAATTAATAAACAGGAGACCATGAAAATGACACAAAACTATGTTCACAGAAATAACTGGAGAAAATATCTCAAGTACAGGAAAAAAAAAAATGGGCGCACATGTGTGAGACATATAAGACTCCAACTAATTGTGATAAAAAAATCTACATCTAGGCATATAATAGTCAAGATTACAGAAATCCATACGTCCAAAAGTTTATTAACTGAAAAGTGGATAAGTAAAATGTTGTTTTTAAAAAACAATGGAGTACTACTCAGCCATATTAAGAAAGATAAACGAGACATTATAGCTAAATTGTTGCCCTCTTGAGGCCATATTCACAAGTAAAATAAATAGGTCACAAATGTGTAAATACTGTATTATTTTTCCAGCATGAGAAATTGAAAATGTAAGTGAAGTCTAAAATATATAAGAAGTATTGTGAAATAAGAAGAAAATATTCAAAGGGGAAAGGGAGGTATAGTGGGGGGGGGCATTGGAAAACAAAGGAGGAAAGGAAAGAATATGATAGTAAAAAGGGAATAATAGAAACAAAGCTATGTGTATGGGGATGTGAAGGGTTGAGGGAAGGGCAGAGGAATGGGAAAATAAGAATCAAGGTATATCATGTACAGGTACAAATTCTCCATGATGAATGATCATAATGAATTCCTAAAATGTACCAATAAACTCAATAATAAAGGATAATTATGACAGGACAAGTTAATGTGATGTATGTTAGGAGAAGCAATCATTTTTGAAGTCTGTACTTACTTGGGTCAGTTTTATACAGTGCATTAAATTGTTATTTATGAAGAAAAGGAGAGCGAGCTGCATTTGCCCCAGATGGTTAAAGTTCATTGTCTTCCTGCTGCGTACTGGTATAGGAAAGTGTGGTGAGAACTAGCAACAAAGGAGGCAGCAGCAAGGGCCGGTGTAGTGAGTGACACAGAAAGGTGGAAGAGAATGTGCAATGATGTGAAAGTGTAAGTCAGGTGGTGTGAATCTAAATGGATACCGTCCAACGCAACAGGGTGGAAAATACAGTGTGCATAATCTTATTTTCCATTTTACCCATTTTAGAGAATACAGATTTTATTGATGAGTCTGAGAGTCTTGATACCACATGACTAAAAGATGACCATTTATCTTAACATGAGCATGCACTAGAATGTAAAGAGTGTGTACCACATATATTTATTTTAAAGGATATGACCAAATGGTAAACTGGAATCTTCAAGTGGAAGTATTTCTAAGCTTCTCCCCAAAAGTATCTACTCTCCCACGGGCTCTGAACATGTCCATGTAAAACTTGGCTTTGTACTAATTTAATGGTTTAGTTTAGGAAGGACATATTATATTTCTGGGTCAGACGCTACAGAAAAATTGGGAGGGTTTATTTGAAGCCTTCTAAGTGTGACATTTGATGAGAATGAAAGATAGGAATGAGATTGCAAACCTTTTAATTCCTATGATAAGTATTTTCAGGAGATGAAAAGGACCTTAGCTGAATACAGTTTAAGAATAACGAGAAATGATTATGCAACATGTAGGAATGAGTCTACATTTATATATATATATGCTAAATATTGAATAAAAGATTGTTGAGCATTTCTTAACAGCCATTTCCCAAATGTATACTTTCTTTCTGCAGGCTTCCTACTTCCTGTATAAGGCAAAATACTGAGATCCACTAAAAAAAAAGATATTTTTGTTTTTTTTAACATGAGGATATATTTGATATTTGTATGACATTGTTGCTTTGAAAGAGTTCAGATCAGTATTTTTAATAAATATTGATGCCATTTTTGGAGAAAACTTTCCATTCTCTATATAATTTTATTTTCTTCATTACCAAAGAAGTATTCATATAATTCTAATATGATGACTGACATTAACTTTTTTGTACTTGCATATTTCCTGATTTTTCTGTACTCTTCAAATACAATAGTTCTGACCATATATTTGCAATTTAGTTGGCAGGGCATTGACATGTAGGTTTGGTATTTGTATTATTATAAGATTAAGGAGTTCAGATAATTTGAATATTAAGTACACATCACTATTTTCATTTTCCTGTGATATAAGTTGGATATACGTAGGTTTAATTGTATCATTTGATCTTATAATGGAGTCTGCTGGAAAAATTGCATAATGTTTTTATAGTTCACTTTATCCTTTTTCAAAATGGGCCTGTTAATGACATCTGTTTCATGGAATGATTCTGAAAATTAAATGGAACAATGTATGTGAGGTTCTGGTATTTTTTTTTGATGTAGATTAATTCCCCAGTATACATCTGGTGCTGTTACTACCTTTGAAGAGTAATGATTGACATTTTTTGAATGAATCAAATTTATCTCTAAACCACTAAAAATAATTAAAGTTCATATTAGACCATTTTGAAGTTTTGTTTCATTTTTATTTGCTTTTAATTGTCACCTTAAGTGAATGTTTGGAGGTGACATTATACCCTCTTCTCTATGGATTTCCTTTTACAATTTCCTTCTAAGCCTGCCATCTGGGATTTAAGCACATATCCTCTTTTCATTATTTCTAGATTGGCACCGGAGCTGACTTGGCACACAATTTGTGTCTCATGTGTATAGAGTATGTAGTATATAATTACTATCTATAGTATTTTTGTAAAATTTTCACCACAGAATCAGATCCTAAGTCAGCAGTTATCTTTTGAATGCAGCTGCATCCAAATACCTCCTTCCCTAGGGGATGAAATATTTTACCTTCCCTAAGGATACATGAAGCTTCAAGTGTGAAGAGCAGCTGCCAGAAGGCTGTTTTACACAGAGGGAGAGCTGTTTTTTCCTTACAGTAGCACCATAATAACCCTTGAGTTGCACTGTGTCATTAAGGGTTGAAGTGCTTGAATGTGGGCTCCTGGAAGAGGATTTGTTTCGTGCGAACTGGTGAGGATTAGGAAAATTTTGCAAGTGTTCTCTTGGTACTCGCTTGTTAACCAAAGTAGCCTAAAATACTTTGACAGTTGTAGTAGTTTTAAAGGTCAAAATCCTTGCTTTCCAGCAGTTTGCAGTGCAGTCTGCAAGTGAGACAAGAGTATACATTATAGAATTTAGCCTCAGCTTTATAGTCTGCATAAATGCCACGTGATATGAAATTTACTTGCATAAAACTAACCTGTAAAATACATATAAATTTTGAATGAGAAAGTGCTGTCAGAAGGACAGAGGTTTTATAAATTCCATCAGTTTCTAAAAAGAGGTACACTATAAAAATTAAGGATCATAATGATGAGCAGAGCTCTAAATTCATAGAATTCAATATTTAATTGCTTTTATCTGGCAGTGTTTGTATGTATATATTTCATCAGTACTTCCATTCAGTCTTGCTAATCAAAAACCTAGAAAATTGTCTTGGATATCTTGTCTCTCATACGTAAGACAGCATCAAGACTTGTCAGTTTCACTGACTGAATACTAATTAAATTCATTTACTTTCCTCCTGCTCCACCAGCCTAGGCAAAGTCACACTCTCATCATCTTTGCTCGGGACACCAACATTACCCATAACTCTTGTCACCCAGTTTTGTCTTCCACCAACCCAGTCTCCAGTGGGCAGCTAGAGACCTTTTAAAAGTGCAAATGTTAGTATATATTTCTCTGAATAAAGCAATGCTGTAGTTTCCTATCCTGGATGTGACCTTGTATAGTCTGGTCATTGCATGTCCCTGAAGCTCTGTTGTTTGCCATGGTCTCTCCACCTATCCAGAATAACATTTCAACCCTTCACACATGGAGTGTTGATTCTGCCAAATGGTCTCCACATGTATTGTTCCCTTTCCCTTGAATATTCTTTCCATTTTACTCACTGCATATGTTAGTACTTCATATGTCCAGTCTGTGTACATCACATAACCAAGATTTCCATCTCTCCCATGATTAATTACTCTATAACTCGTATTATCAGAACAATATTCTACTTAGAGCACTTGTTGATGTTCTATGTTTTTAATTATTTTGTGGTTATTTGATGAATATGGATCTTTTCATTAGTCTGTAGTTTCTGTGAAAGCTAATTTGTTTGCCTGTTTAATTTTTTCAGCCTGGTTGTCAGGCCTGTGTTTGTACATTCCTTGAGAACCTCATGCAGTCATATGTGGGTCTTTTTCAGAGGTAGCTGCATCTACGGTGTGTAACTCTGGAACTGATTCATGGTGCAGTACTAGACTCAAGCATTAGGGTTAGGGGTATGAGTACTACCCACCCTAAGTAACCTGGACAATATAAAAGGGACAGAAAGACACTGTTGAGCTCTCTTGTAAATTTGCTACCTTTGTCCACCATCAACTGTTTCTCCTCTGTAACCTGAAGCCTTCTTGCCTTGGAGCCACCTGATTGTGAACTGAAACCTCTACAAACTGTGGGCCAAATTAACCTATTTCTTTTTTAATTTTGGGTGCCCAATATTTTATCTCAGCAGCAAGAGAGAAGTAATCAAAACAGGGGCTTTTTACTTAGTGCAGAAAAGGCCTAAATTAGTATTTACTAAATTAATGAATGATCTCTTTTGCAGAATTATAAACAAATTATGAACAAAATTATGGATATATGGAGGATTGAGTAAAGTAAAGAATTTATAGCCTCTTGCTATAGGATCAAATGCACTTTCTACTTACTTTTCAGCTTCATGATCTTAGGTTCTACAACTGGTTAAAATTTATGAATAAGAATAATTGTTACTCCAAATTTATAGGTACATAAAATGGACATTTAACAACAAATAAATGATTTCTCCTTTGTCTTAGTTCCTTGTTTTGACAGCTGAAGAGTTGAAGGTGTTTTCCTCTAAGGGTCATTCTTGCTTATGATATCTAAAAGTTCGGAAATGAAAATTCATGTAGTTTGAGACTCTCTATATTTACATCTATTGGTTAGTTTGAGACACTTGTAGTTAGATACAGCGTTTCAGAACCTGACTTTTAATGGCAGCATGTTTCAATATATTAATGAAAAACTCATAATGAAATCAGATGCCAAAGAGGATTTATAGTTACTAAATTTTCCCTATTTCTTAAGCCTAATTTTTCTTATTATTGTTTAAAATTTGCACAGTGGAAGTTGCTCTTTGTGACTAAAACACCTACTATTTCAGTTACTAGTAGTGTTGATTACTGATGACTCAAAATTGAGTCTCCAGGAACTCCCTCACCCGGAAGCTAGGAATCTTCCCCAGCAGCCATACTTTTCATTCACCAAGGATAGATTGCTTCCAGTGACTATTAGATGTACCTGGGAAGGCTGGCCCTCTCACTTTAGATGGGGACAATGCTGTAGAATGCAGTAATATTCCAGTGCAAAATTAAAAAACGCTGCATTTTAGATCAGGCGTATGTAACTCCAGTGAACAGTGGTAGGCTGCATAGCAGATAGCCAAGATTCAGTGTCATCCACCAATGTTAAATCTGTAATCCTCCCGGCAGTAGCATCTGTGGCTGCATGAGCAATCTATTATGACCTAACAGCAGAGAAAAAAGTTAAATTTGATTCAAGTATGAGCTCATTCATTGTATGTGTATACATCAAAAGTAGGAGATAAGTATGCTGTAGATCTTCGGGGTGGCCCTGAAAGATAGTGTTTAAATAAAACCCTCCCAGTGGGGAGAAATTTGGTAACTATGCACTTGATGTGAGAAGAGAAGTAGACTATGGAAGACTACATATGGACTGTTGGGCAGTGTGAAATAGTTTGACTAGTTGATCAGAAAGGACCACCAAAACAATAAGGAAAAAGGAAATCAGCAGCAAGATTTAGAGAAAAGGTATGTGTATGTCTTACAGGAGTAAACAAAGCATGAAGATCGTTTAATTGCATGTTAAAGTTCCTCAGATAAAGCCCACCACATAGAAGGCATTCAAACTGATAGCAGCCATCCATTATCATCAGCTACTCTAATGGTGGTAGCATGTTGGGATCAAGTAGAGAATGACTGTTAGATATGCCTCGATCCAACAGCATGGGATCTCATTCTCCAGGAGTCATCTAGATTCTTCTACTAAGATACAACCCAAAAACAACAGAGATCATGACTGAGTCCCCAGTAGAGTGCTATCAAGTAGACCATGCATTGGCAGGCTATTAATTTTATATTTCCTCCACTTTGAAAGGGCCACAAATTAGTTTTACTGAAATTGACACATATCCCATATACTTGTCCTGTCTCATGTTTCAGCTCCCAGAAGCTGACAGATGTAGAGCAAGATTACAATGTTTTGAAAGCACAACTGAAAATATTGCCTTGGGTGCAATGTTCTGCAGGGATGGATGTCATTCTCAAAGATGCTGTGAAAAACTATAATCAGTGAAGTGGTGTTGTGTCCCTTGCAGATAAAAGTTGTCCAGCAGCAAGACAACTGCAGTGTGAGTGCCCATGTGTTGTATCTGTGCTTCCCATTCCCAAGGGATTCTAATGGTAGCCAGGACAATGGAGCACTGCCCTGTATATTTTCTCTTTACTTGTTTCCATTCATCATGTACTATAGTAGCTTTACTCTGTGTCTTCTATTAGTCTTATCACCAATTCATCCCTTTCAGTAATTGCTATTCTGTCAGAAACAAAAGCAAACCCATTGGGTAGGTCTTGCTCTTTGATCTTAGAGTATTTAGATCCACATATTCTAATATCTTAATCTAACTTGATGATTTTTAGCACTTACTATGGATCATGACTTTGAAAAGATATATATGCTATATGTAAATTAACTGAACTCTACAACCTGAGTGAATTAGATATCATTATACTGAAAATTACTCATCAAGTAGATAAAATCCGGGGCTGTTTGACCACCGTGCATTATCACATATTCACTTATTTTCTCATCAAATTTCACTTCTTATTTTTGTGTTTTGAGAATTAATCTTTCCCCCCGTATCTTTAACTGCTGAATATTATCTGTGATTATTTAAAACTTTGAAGTATTACCTGTCCTGGAAATAGTTCCTAAAGTCCACCTGCTTCCCTCTACATTTTTAGTTTCTCTGTTATTCAGATGTCATATCTAAACATCTATATTTAGTATTTATTGCATCATATTGTCAATATTTTTGTTATTTAACTTTGTAAAAATAGATTGAAATTCAATTTTGAAATCTTTGAGGGAAGATAACATACCTATTTTCTTTGTATTGCCATCCCCTATCAGAGTGCTGATTGAAGTCTGTGCTATGCAGTGCTCTCCTAACCAGATTGTTATAATTTATCCTCTTTCCCCGTCATATTTTAACGAAAGAGGAACTATTAATAGTTATTCTGGAACATTAGATATAAATCTAGTTGTATGATTGCTTTATTTTAAAAGTGCTTCATAAAGTGATGTCTCCTGTGTCATAATAAACCAATTTTCTTAGAAAGAAAATGTAAATTGATAGATTACTGTGACTTTTATTTTGCAAGTCAAGTTATACAAATTGTCCAAGAGACAATTACTTGCTATGTACCTAAACTTTTTCTATTAGCTTAGTTTAAATTAAGATGTTATTTAGTATATGACGATGATTAGATTGAACTCATAGCATTAATTTCATCACCATGAGGTTTATTGCTGAATGTACTGTATGGATTAATGAGGTAGAGTCCTCTCTCTCTTCCTTCTATTGCTGCTGATTGTGGTTGAAGGAACAGTTCTGCACCTCTCTGCTCACCTTTCTGAGGAGGTACAGCAGAGGTATCAGATGAGCCTGGCTTAGTGATTCAGTGTGGTCTCTGGTGTTTGAATGTCTGAATTTCACTTCCATTAGCTAGGTGGTCATAGGTGAGTTACTTATCTGTGCTTTCCTTTCCTTTTGTCTGAAATATTGATAACACTACTTTCATGACCTTTGTCTAATAGATACATAAAACTACTTCGCTAATTAGTATGAGAGACTTGCTAAATTCTTTGTAAATACATTTTACTTAAATTATCCTAACATAGGATAGACATAACTTTAAGGATAACTGAAATGAATGTCTTTGTGAATAAAATGGTTCTTCCTTTCTCTGTTACACGCAGAGGGAGGTAGCCTCTCTTCACCCATGACTCTTCTGCTTCTTTCATGTATGGCACATGCCCATATATATTTCTCAGAAGTTGGCTAAATTGCTTATGACATTGAATTTCTTTCACAGGGCCTCAGATACAGGTTACCATCCTGAAGTTTTAATTAGGGATAAGGAAAAAGATATTTCTAAGTCTCAAGCTTCAGGCACGTATCCATGATGCTGTGGAAAAATTACCCAGGTAATAAAGAATGTTACTTTCATCGTTATGTAGTTTGTCAGGGTTATCTGGGAATAAACAATGCTTAGCTACATGAGGTTTGAAATTTCTTTGTGACTTTAACCAACTTCAAAGTACACCATTAAAATAGTACTTCTTTACTGAGCAGGTAAGGCAAGCTAAAGAACAGTGATAAATTAATGCCACAACAAGCAGTCTACAGAATTAATCACTGTATTACCATAGTGGTAAAGAATACATAATTTTCCCAATTTTAGACTTTCTTCCATTACCTTTAATTTTTTTTAATCTTGCTTGAGAAGAGCTTGTACTAATGTTTACCTCAGTATTTTCTTCACTTTATCCTATATTTCAAAAGTCAAATATATTTATGTAGAAGACTGCAGGGAATTGTTATAATGGTAAGAGAAAATTATCTTCTAGATACCATATAGTCTAAACTATGTGTGAAACAAGAAGGGGGACTAAGACAGAGTAGACTGTCCCATCTCTCACAAAGCAAAGCACCAGGCTTGTACTCGCTTTGCTGCAAAGGGAGCTCAGTCAGTGTAAGTAAACACACATTGGCACTGAATAGTAGAGTGTCTCTTGATGTGATTTTTAAAAAATGGAATAGGGGAGAAAAATCATTTTGCCAGCATGAGACTTTGCATTATTCATTGCTTTTTATTTCTAGAAATCTCATGTAGACATTTTGTTTGGGGGCAACATTGATTAGAGGAGGCAAAGAACATAAAACTGCAAACTCTGAGATATGAATACTAGATTTGAATCATTGCCATTTACCAGGAAGAGTGACCTTACAAACCATTTTGTTTCCTGAGCTGGTAAACATTTCAGACTACAGCCATCCCAGCAGCTTAGGAAGGGGCACACTAGGCCCTCACACATAGCTTCACACATTGAAGATGGTAAGAGTTTAGCAAATAATTCATTTGAAGTTTTAAAAAAATTTAATCAGAAAATTGACATTTCCTATGTCCAGCCCTAAAATTTTAGAAATTATTTGTTATTTAGAATAATTTTAGAGGCAATTGGTAATTTTAGAAATTATTTAGAAGTAATTTTAGAAGACTGGCTTTCCTAGCTTTATTGTGAATTGTAACTGACGGTCTAGAAGCACCTTCAAGCTCATTACTCATAAAGTCTATTTGTGTAAGTATTTGGGGGTATGGAGATCAAACCCAGAATCTTTGCTTTTTCATTTATTTTAATTTTGATAGAGTCTCACCAACTTGCCCAGGTTTGGGTCAAACTTGCAGTCCTCCTGCCTCAACTTCCTAAGGCACAAGGATTATAAATCAGCATCAAGTCTTGTCTATTTTTCTTAATTAAAAATTATTGAGATCATAATATCAGCAAGACGTGGTAGGAGTTGAATGATAACACCTATCTGCATAAGGTCTCATAGGAGAAGCATAAAGGAATACATATTGTATTAATCACTTCAAGTTTGCTCAGTTTTTTATTTTCATATTTTTGTGTAAAGATGGTCTTCCATCAGATACCATTTTACACATTATGAAGTTGCTAAATACTGTGTTGGAAAGAAGCCTGAGTGCGCCGAGGTGAGCAGAGGGAGAGGACCTCAGAGAAGCAGTTCAGAGTAGAAGGTGTTGAGTGACTGAGGAGGACCAGGGAGTGGACCGAGTTAAAGGAAAGTGAGGAAGAAGTGAGAAGCGTGTGCAGAGACATAGTCAGAGAAGTGATGTGTTCAGGACCTGTGAATCATTCTGTGAAGCCCTACCTTGAGGGGAAAAGAAGGTGGCGATAGACCATGAAGCCATCAGAGCTCTGGTGGTGGGAAGCCATGTTACGGGGTCTGAACTTTATCTGAAGAACAATACGACAACTTTTAAGTATGATCTGGCACAACTGGATTTGCAACGCTGATAGATTTCACTGCATCTGGCATGGAATGCTGTAGATAATGACAACAAGGAACAGAATAAGGGACATTCTCAAACACTGCATGGAAAACTGTTACCAGACTGAAGTAACTGAAGTAGTGCTTTGGAGAGGGAGATGATCGTGGTGTCATCCTGGGTGGTTCAGGACAGAAACAAGCAAGGCCCAGGCATCTGTCATTCTGGGTACCTGAGCTCTTTGCCTGAACTCACCAAAAAACAAAGTCTGTATTTTCATTACCATTTCTGGCAAATTTGTGCTCCTGGCATCTTCTCCAAGTGCCCCAGGGCAAATTTAGCTGGGTTTTGAATGTGTGAAAGCCCTATTATATATGAGTGTCTGAAAATCTCTTTCTTCACAAACACACACTGAACAAGGAGAATCTGTTCTCAATAGGAAACAACTGTGCCACTGGAGTTGGCAGACAATGTTGGAAAGAAAGCAAGTGACGGCTCTTCTGCCTACCAAGCTGCCTCTTCCGGCTTCCTGTTAAAAGTCCCTTTCATTCTCTCTCTTTCATGAAACAGTAGAAAATTCTGGGTATTAGCATACACTATTCCAATTGTTTCAAATTCAACTTTTTCAGAAGCTGAATTACCTTACCAAATGTGTCTTAGTATTGTGTCACTGCAATTCAGGAGGTTCCAAGGAAGATTCCCTAAAGACAGGTATTGTTCCTTCATCTGTTAAAAAACAAGGCATTGCAGTCTTGCAGTTGTGTTCACCACAGAAAGTGCTGCTTTGTTCGATTTCATAAAAGTAGTAGGTGGTAACAACATATTACTAACAAAACAAAAAAAAGCTCTGGAAAAGAATAATTGTAAATGTGACACTAAAAGTTTCTCTGTAGCCCCTTCCATTTTTAGGGACTCATTGCCGAGCAGCATGTGAAAATAATGACTACATTGACTGGGTTTGCTAGGAAGGGTCCAGAAAAACTGCTAATAGCAGGACATAAATTCCAGTGGAGCTGTGGAATTAAAGTATGTTTCTGTCACTTACCACTTGTGGCATTTTGGACAAATCTCTTAGGCTTCTCAGAACTCACTTTGGACACTGTCATGGTATATGGGTAAAAGGATAAATATATGCTGTTCGAGAGTATTTGAGACATTGAAAAATTAAGTCTTTTTCTGGTTCTGGTTTCCATTAAATATTTTTTTAAAAAAATACCGGATCTCATTATTACAGCAGGCAAGTCTACTGAGAGAGAAAAAGAGAGGATATGAGAGGGATACAGAGGAAGGGAAAATGAGGAAGAGCAAGACAGAGAGAGAGAGAGAGGGAGAATGTGAGAGGGAGAGATGATCATACCTGGTTAATTTCCAGTAGAAGAAACAAGGTATGTCAAGTATCTGAAAAAAGAAAGCTCATGCAAGCTTGAGGTTTGAAAAGTGCTGTGTGATGGGACTCTTGAAGAATGAGATTAAAATATTAAAGCAGATGTGTATTCATAGTGTACAAATAAAGATTTGAATTAAAAATCAGAAACACTTAGCATTTAATACATTTAAAAACCTCAGCATGTTTGTCTGAGTCTCTGGAGAGAATAGATAGTATACTTCAATTAGCATAATTAGAGAAATCTGAGGAAAAAAAAATAAAGGAACCATTTATAAACATACAGGTAGGATATATTGAGTTTGTGAGGGCCAGTCCAATACCCAAACTCTAGGAAAGTTAAGATCTAGTCACCAACCCCAAACCAACGGGGTAAGGGAGTGAGCATGGCATTTTACACATCCAGGAGCAGGGAAACTTGTTACCAAATAGTCAACAATTGGATCATTCTCCTGTCACCTTTTAAACTCTTGCTCATTCTTCCCTCTGGCTGAATCTAAATGCAGGCATAAGCAAAAATGTACTTAGATACAGTAATGTATGTGTGAGGCACTAAGGCACTAAGCAGAAGAGAAAAGAGAGGAGAATGGCTCTGATGTGGCTGTGAGGGGCATTCCCTATAAAGGAATGTGTCTTTATTCTAATGCCATTGGAGACGTTCAGTCCTAGAATCCTTTGCTTTCCAATGCCAGTGGTTATCATGTTGACAACCACTTTCCAGTTCAGATTGAGGGTTGTGTTTTCTTGAGTTCTCTGTCTGGCCCTACTATTTGCTTGGTAATTGGCCTGTGTCATCATTTAATCTCTCTGTTTCTTGCTTTTCTTACTTACAAAATAAGAAGAATAATGATAATTTTTTATTAATACTATTGAAAATAATAAATTCAATAATACACCAAAAGTATTTAGAACAATGACTGACAAATAAGAGAAACTAAGAAAATGCTTTCTCTCAGTTTCATATTATTAATATATCGAAGCATAAGGAATTGAAGTTAAGAGACTTCTCTCAAATCCATAACTAGTAAATGTTTGAACTGAGAGAGGTGGTAATTTCACCAGACTACAGCAACTCTACTGATGGTCATCTTCACATCCTCTGACAGCCATGCCTCTTCATTGTGCATCTCAAGAACCCATCATGGCACAAAAGTTTTGCTCAATAAATTTTGATGAATGAGTGTACAAAACTCAGTGACAGAATGGGCAGATATAATTACTGCAGGACAATCAAGAGCCCCCCTTGCAAACCTGAAATTCTACTCTCTAGTCTTATACAGGTCATTCTATAAATAATAAAATGGGATGTGGCTTCTTTAGTAAGGTACTGGGATTCAGAAATGAACTGTAAACACGTGATGACATACTGTATCACTTTTCTGAGGTCCATTAGTTTGGTCTGAATATTTGAATCACTTTTTGTAAAGTTTTCTCCCTCCTAACCCTTTGCATTTACCAGAGGTAGTGATGTTCTTTAGTTCTAGTAGTTTTTGCAGCCAACTGTCTCTGAATTCTGGGGTTTTGTTAATGTTTGCCAGAGAAATAATACGATATTCACTGTAACAGTCTGGTGATCCCATTGCAATTTCATTTTTCATCTAGAATTCAAAATATAAGAAAAACCTGGGGTTTCTGTAGACAAATTGAGTCTATAAATTTGTAAACAGAGTCCTATTTACAGTTTTACTTGCATAGAAATAAGGTAGGGTTCTTAAATGACAATAAATAACCTAGGAATTTTAGTACTCTAATGGTCCTAGAATGAATTATGTTTATAGCTCGATGATGATAAATACATAAAGAAAATAGAACAAGATACCTGGTCAAAAATCCCTGGACATATTATTGATACTGAACAAAGCAATTTTGCTACTTGCAAAATAAGAATGTTAACTTGCTTTGTCACCAATGCTTCTAGAACTGGATGAATTTTTGTCTGTAAACATGCTGTGAATAACATATAGACTAATGAAAAACCCAGTTTTACACACACACATACACACACACACACACACACACACACACACACACAGGGTTGTACATATTTTCCTGTTTGGATCCTTCAGTGTCAACTGAGGTTTTTTCTCTATTTGGTCAGTTTGAGTCTATGCTTTCATATGAAAACAATATCTTTCTGTTATTTTTATTTTAATGTTGACAATTCCTATAGATAATAGCAAATTGGGGAACATTTTTTGTAGTTGAATTTTAGAATGCATAATGCTACATTATAACTCAGTCTAAAAATTCAGTCAAATCAATAGACATTTTTGCAACATTTTCCAAGTATTTATTATGAGCCAATTGTTATCTTTAAGGACTCTCTAAATAAATATTAATAAAAATTCTTTTTCCCTCAAAAGAATTGAGGCTTATTACAGTATAGTGCAGCAACTGAGTAAGAGTTTTAGAAAAGTAATTTAATCATCTTTCTTTAATGTTTCATTTGTATCATGTATAGGGATAGTAATTATACAATTTACGATTGCTAAATATACAAAGTAGATTATAATTCCAAAGCTTTTAGCACTGTGTGTAACATGTAATGGATGCTAAATGAATGATTGTTACTTTTATTACTATTTGGAAGGACAAATATTGAAACATTCATTACTGTGACATACGATATTTAGTGACAGAGTAAATGTAGTTTTTGTAGAATCTTTACTGTCTACCTTGATACAAACACTTTTAGTTACATACCCAAAGAACAGAATGTTAAACATGACATGAAAGGCATTTCATGGACGGAAGAAAAAAAGTTCTCTGATAGAAATACACGTGTTTCTGTGAGTTCCTGCAGGCTTCTGCAGCTTGGCTCAGGTAGTCTCTAACAAAGGGACATTTTAGGAACCTTAGATTCACTTGGAGACCTAAATAATTAATATGATACAGTAGAAAAGAAATCTTCAAAAATATTTGGCAGTTCTCATTGAAACTTAGTAAAAGAGTACTTTTTTTATCCTTTCAGTTGAATAGAGAATGTTTTTCAAAGACAATAAGACAAGGTTCACATTCTGTGATTTGTGAATCTTTTGGGCTATAATTAACTTTATCAAATATTTTAGAATTCCAATAGGTAAATTCTTTTGTACATAGAACCTGAATTTTCATCACCTCCATTCACAATTTGCAGTTTGTTATATATGTAAGTGGTTTGTTTTGGAGTTTCAGTTCGAGTATGACAGAATGGCATACAGAATAAATTATGAGAAACTTAGAAAGTAGAGAAGGAAAGATGAACCATGGAAAGATTTGAAAGTCTTTATTAAAGAGGTTGGGTAGGTAGTGTGCTACATTTTGAAGATGCATTAAACCAGTAAAAAATGAGAAGGAAAGAGTAGAAAGGTATTTCAGATACAATAAAGATATTGCACAATTAGAAATAAATAGAAGTAGGGATTGAAATATTTGTGGCAGGCAGTTCAATTGCAAACAGTGGCTTCAAAAGTCCTCTCTGAGAGCTCTGTGTATATTCTGGGTAAAAATTATTATGATAGCCTTCTGGGAATGGTAAAATTCTAGTACATACAGCAAATATCATACAGATGTGGTACCAGGGATTGAAGTCACCATATAGCTTTAAAGTTCTGAACAATTTCATAAATCACAGTGCTGTCTTTTGAAATGAACTTTCATTTTAATTACTGTTTAGATGGTAATGAATTTGACTCTGCTTCTAATAAGTATGTCTAGTCAATTCATAATGACTTAAGTAAACTTGTGGAATGTAGCTTCATGCTCATCGGAATGAGTCTGCACTCCTGTTTCCTATGATGCCCACTGTGCTTATCTATTCTGGATCTGAGTCCAGAGCTGTGTGGGTGCAGACTGCTCATTCTTTCCATGAGCCCATCCAGGTGAAAACAGTAAACAAAACTTCAGATTCCGCTAGCATCTGTTCACAGTTCAAATGGCTTCAACAAAGCCCAGAATTTATTTTGGATCTTAGTCTGCACTTGATATTTCTTCAGAATTAGAAGGGTTATTTTGTTGTTGTTGTTGTTGTTGTTGTTTTGTTTTTTAAGATGTTTAAGTCAAAACATTTTCCCAATGATACATTTAGGTGTCAACTGAGAGATTCAACGGTAAAGAAGGGAGCTAACATTCAATTGCTCTGAATACTGAAGCCCTGTGTGTACATTTCAGCTGCACAGCAATCCTCTGAACAGGTATAGTTACACCGTATAGAATAAATGTATCAAGAAGAGTATGATTATTATTTTCTTTTCTCAGTGCTTAAAACAGTGCCTGTCACATAGTGTATGCTTCCAATATATTTTGAAATACAAATTAATCTTTAATTGATGTTAAGAGTTGTAAATAATATTTTATGGGTAATGAAAAGCTACTGTGAAATAATCATAGTGTATATAAGAAGTGACAAGTTGGATTTGGATGCAGGTTGGGTTTATGAGCCTGCAAGATATAAATTTTCAAGTATATCATAATACCTAGCCATGTAACATTTTCCAAAATAGAATAGAATACAAATCTATAAAATTCTTAGGCAGACACTACTGATTTCAAATTAGAATTTATCCATAAAGCAGACGGAGCTCTTGATCCCTTTGGATTATTTTATAATCAAATCCTTTCCTGATCAGTAGAATAGAAAAAGATTTTCATGAATCTTTGTCAGTTGCCACACATCCTTTTTTGGAACAAGTATAATAATAAAAATACAATTAAATGGTGCTGAGGATGTACTGTGATTTCATGTTCATTTCAACAGGTATATTGAGTGCAAACAGGTTTTCTGCTTTGTGTTCGAAGATTTAAGATTTAGGGAAATAGAGGAGAAAGGAAATTATTCCTGTCTGAATTGGTTTGAAATTATACTTTGGTTGGAAATAAGAATCAAATCAGTGATTTCTGGTTGTATGAAAAAATAATGATGTTTGCTAAACTTACAGAATGAAACTATCTGGGGTTCATTCAGATAATTTCCATTTTTATCAAGAGCCGGGGATCATTTTGATGGATAGCCATATTTAGGATTACTGACTTAGCAACATTTTAGAATTGTTTGCTGCTTTTGATTTCTATGACTTTGAATCACTCTAAAAGTTTCCAACAACAATAAGGAGAAAAAGAAGGAGTAGACATTTCTTCCAGCAAATTATTACTCTGAAAGTGTACAGCAGGGTAAAAAGGTAAGATTGGGTAGGAGAAAAGTTTGGTTTGGAAGGTCCTGGGCCATCTAGGCTACCACCAGACTGAACCGGGAATGGCTCAGGCCAGACAGTAGGTTTACTGTGCTGTTTGATAGAAAATAACACAAATCTTGTTGAAATGCTGGTGAACAACATAAAGAATTTGTTAGGATACTTTAAACTCTGGTGTTTAGCAGTGTCTTGCACATAGTGACGCCAGTGAATATTTGTTTAAAACGTAATTATTAGGCTACTTGGTGTTCAGAACTTTAAAGCTTGGTGATAAAGCTGAAGGAAAAGGTAGGAGAGTACTGTATTTCACCAGGTGTAAGAAAAGCACTTTGACTTGGCTCTGAAAAGGCTCTAAAGGAGGTTTCCAACAGGAAGAAGGAGCCACAGTACCTAGATAGTCTATGTAATGGAAGGTTGAATTTTATTGCTTACTTACTACTTTGGGAGTACTGTTCAGTAACTTTCAATACAAATATAATAAAGGAACTCAGGATGAGTCTAATACTACTTTAGCATCCAATACTACATCAAGTGCTATAAAGTAGTTTGTAAGTTAAACTCATTGTTGAAATACTGTCACTGTGATTAATTTAAAGAGCTTGAGAGCTCCCTAATAGATTAATAAAGCACATTTCTGGGTGTGCATGGGTGAGTCATGGGGGTACAGATATTCTATCTGGCCCCTGACCCTTTCCTCTTGTACTTTTCACACATGCTGTCTTTCCTGAATGGCCATGGACTGAAACCAAAAGACAAAATAAAACTCATCTCCTTCAAGTTTAAATTTTAGTTATTTTGTACACCAAAGCAGGTGCCAGTTAGTCCAATTAGAGGCAGAAATTCACTACAGTTTCATGAGAGTTCTGACATAATCTTTGGGTTGAGTTAAAAGCTGCTTACTGTACTCTTTGAATGCACACTCTTGGAAGAATCACTGTGATAAGCTTTTTATTCTAGCTATTCTTCAGTTACCATATATATGCTCTTCTTTTAAGGTCTAGGAGGGGAAGTGTCATGGGGTATACCTATAATACCAGCACTCAGAGGCTGAATTAGAAGGATTGCTATGTGTTCTAGGACACCCTGGGTATAAGAGCCAGATTCTGCCTAAAAAAGCCAAAAAATAAAAATGAAAAGAGTTTTGGGACAGCATAATTTAAAACTTAACTAGTTTTGCACTTTGATTCTAGTTTAGCCAAACTGGAATTACCTTGCAGTAAATTAGAAAAATCATGAAAAGTAAGATTGAATTTCGATGTCTTCCATTTATTTCCAGTGACCTTCTTATTTAGAAAAATAGTAAACCATCATGTGTCTCTGCCCTACTAGGAAAACTACAGTATAAAATAGCCTTCTGTAGATCATTCCTAGTTTAAAAGGAGTCAGTTTTTTTTAATCACATAAAGGATTTATTGTTATAAAACTAATTACAAGCTGCTAATTAAAATGAAATATTTTAGTATATTAGATTATAAGAAGATACACCAAAATACTGATATTTTATTTATCAGATCTATGAACATGTAGTAATATTATTTTGTTTGTAATTTTTAGGGGCTTCGCAGAAAATATAAAAAGTACAAGTACAATGTCTTTTTAGGATTATGTGCAACAAAAACTTTTGTATTTGGATAGGTTAAATTGTTTATAAAACAATTGTCAATGTTAGTATAATAATTATTGCTTAGAAAACAATTGGTGTTTTGTTTAATAATTATATTTGTAAATATTCTTAATGGCTATGATGACTACTATCTTCTTACTACCTGCACATTTTGCTCAGGCACAATACTTTGGAATGCCTTCCATGTTGTATTCAATCTTCATGACAGCTCAGTAAGCTAGATTCCTGTTGGATCTCCAGTGGAGAAGATGAGTTTTATACAGAGAGATCCTTAAGACATGCAGCTCATGTCTGATACAGTAATTTGAGCTTAATTTGCTTGACCTTTCCATATTTCAAACACTGAAGTAGCTCTAAGTAAGTGAAATAGATTTGTCCATATGACTTGATACTATCATCTAAGCATTAATTATATTCTTTAAAAAAATTTAAGTATATAGTAATATCTATATGATATGTAAAAATGAATGTATATGGTTAGGAAAATTCTTGAAGAAATTATATCAAAATGTTAGCATTTTTCTCTGGATTGTCGAATTAGATGTGTATTCTTGTGTTCTGCCCTACATTTTTGTTTCTTGTATTTCTCATAAAAAGGATTTATTATTAAAAGATTAATTACAAACTATTAATTAAAATGGAATCTTCTAATAGATTATAAGAAGACATACCAAATTATTTAACTAATAGATCAATGAACATGCAGTAATATTATTTTGCTTATAATTTTTAAGGGCTCCTCACAGAAAATATGAAAACAACCAAAGGCTTAAGTTAGTATGCAAAGTTCTTTAGAATCTAGCCCCTAGGTACATTTTTAATTCTTGCCACTCTATGTGAGATATATTCTACTTCGTGATTTTACCATCCTACCTAAAGGTATTTTATTCCTTTAGACTCAACATCTTTACACATAGGTCCTAAAATCATTGCACTTTAACTTTTTGAGGATAACAGTCATATGCTTGTGACACTGCTGTTCATTTTACCTGATACAGAGCTTACAGCATTATAAACTTTAATACATATTGGTTTAATACATTTCTCTATTTGTCCGTTGAACTTTTTTTTATTATTTCACACTACCTTGTACATTGTAATTTTCACTTATGCTTTTAGTTTCTCAGGCCAGACAAATTATTCAATATTTATGTGTGTCCTATTTATTTCATTTAAGAATATGGCTTCAAAGTACATCCATTTAGCTATAAAATTCTCAAGTTTATCATTATTTATGGCTGAGTATTGCTCCATTTTAGAAAAACCACATCTTCTTTATTCAGTTGCCTGTTGATCAGAGCTACAACCTGAGATGTTGTAAAAATAGGTAGGCATATATCAATGTGATATGGTGCTTTTAATTATTTTGTAAGTATATCCAGCAGGAGAATAGCAGGGTCATATAGGATCTCTAATCTTAGTTTTTCTGGGGATCTCTACACTGAATTCCACAGTGGTTGTACTAGTCAACATTCCCACCAACAGCAGGTTCTCCCTCCTCCACAGAAGTTTGCCATTGTTTGTTATTGGTTGATATATTTATAGCAGTCATTTTTTTTTTTTTCTGGAGTGACCTGGAATCTCAGCATTGTTTCTATTTGCATTTCTTGAATGACCAGTGATGTTGAATGTTTTTTGTATATTTCTTAGCTGCCTTTACATCTTTGTCTGAAAAGTGTCTGTTCATTTCAGATGCCCATTTTTGAGATGGGCCTTTAAATTAGGAGGGTGTCTGATTCTTTTTAAGTTCTTTATATATACTGAATAGTAGTCTTTTGTCTGAGAAACAGCTGGTTAAAAATTGTTCCCATATTACAGTTTGTGCTTTTGCTCTGTTAGTGGTTTCTCTTGCTGTGCAGAAACTTTTAAACAAGATGAGATTCCCAATGTTGATTCTTTCTGCTGGTTGCCATGCTGCTAAGGTTTTGTTCATAAAGTCTTTCTCAATGCCAAATATAGCCTTTTTTATGTTTGATTTATCTCACTTAGTACACTCTTCTTCAGTTCTATCCAAATTGTCCAAACTGATAGAATTGGGGTATGAGCACATGCTATTTTTGTTATTCATCCACTTATGGACATTGGTGATATCATAACTTACGTGGTATATGGTATTGATTGCTGCTGTGCGTGAGTCTCCACACCCGGTATTGTATGTGGTTAACCGGGGATTGAACCTGGGTCCTTGTGCTTGCAAGACAGGCACCGGAACCACTAAGCTAAATCCCTGTCCCATTTTTAGTGTTTTTTTAAGAAACAGTGTTTACTTTAATGCTATTGTGATTTACATTCCTGTCAACAGTGTCAGGAGATTCCCTTTTCTACACACCCTTGCAAACATTTGACTTCCTTTATATTTCTGATAACAGTTGTTCCAAAGATGTGAAATGATATCTCATCATGATTTTGACTTGCATTTCTCTAATGATCAGTGACAGTGAACATTTTTTGTGTATCTATTAACCAGCCTTACATCTTTAATAATCAGTGATAATGCACACTTTCTATTTACCAGCCTTATATCTTCTTAGAATTGGATATTCAAATCCCTTGTGTGCTGCTCAATTAGATCATTTGCTTTCTTCATAAAAAGTTATTTGAGTTCTTTATATATTTTCAATATTAATTCCTGATCAGCTGTCTGACTCTTCTCTCAAATTGTAGGCTTTCTCTTTATTATATTTTTAGAAATTTCATTTGCATAAGCTTTGTACTTTCATGTAATTTTATTTTTCTGTTTTTGCTTTTATTGACCACACATTTGGAGACAAATCCAAATCATTATTTTGGCAATTGTCATCATTTTCCTATTTATTTTCTTCTAACAGTTTTACAATTTCTGGTTATATGTTCAATTTTTTTTTAGATTTTTTGAGACAAGGTCTCGCTTTGTAGTTCAGGCTGGCCCTGAGCTCAGCCTCCAACTCACATCACAGCAATCCTCCTGCCTCTGCCTCCCAAGTGCTGGAATTACAGGCATGTGTGGTGCTGATTGCTGCTGGGCTTGAGTCTCCACGCCCAGTATTGTATGTGATTGCTGGGGAATCGAACCTGGTCCCTTGCACTTGCAAGACAGGCACTGGAAGCAGTGAGTTAACTCCCCAGTCCTATATGTTCAAATATTAAATCCATTTTGAGTTGGATGTTTCACATGGACTAAGAGAAACATCCAGTATCATTTTGCATGTAGATATCTGCTTCTCCAAACAATATTTGTTCAAAAGACTGCCCTTTTTCATTGTGCCTTATTGGCAGTTTTGTCAAAAAATGATGTTCATTTCTAGGCTTTTTGTGTGTGCATTCCCATGATATATGTGTCTCTTTTTAATGCTCATTTCTTATTAATTTAACTATTACTACTTTATATTTAGCTTGAAATCAGGTGGTATGATGTTTGCTGCTTCATTTATTTTACTCATAATTATCTTGGCTACTTGAGTTTGTATGTGTTTGCCTCCACATAAATTTTAAGATTCCTTTTCTGTAACAATAAAAAACAAAAATGAAATTTTGGTAGGGATTGCATGGAATCTGCACATTGCTCTGAGGATTATGGGAATTTTAACATTATTAATTCTAATCCAAAATCATGACTACGTTTTCATTTATGTTGAAATATTCAGTGTAGGAAAACAATATAGGGAAAACTAGAAAAACCTTTGACAAAGCACAACCTTACCAAAGCACTCTGTGGAGAACATGATTCATCCAAGTAATGGAATGTGAAGCAGATACAGTGGTGACTAGGTGAAGAAAATTACTGATAACTTGGGGAAAATATGGTGATAAAAGTTTAATTTCATGAATAAAAAGTAATTTTGTTTTATTTCAATTTTTACTAGTACATGTTTATAGTACTTAATGATTTCATTCATTGTATAGAATTGATAAATGTACATAAACATCCCAATTCTTTTTGCTCTTCCCTCCAGTCCCTTTTTATGTTTCCAAAAGCAGATTCACTTATTTATCTTATGATTTTTAAAGCTAATTTCATATATACAGATTAATAGCCATATGAATAAGAAATGTGCACATAAAATGCACAAGTATTATATTGAATCAAGGTACAATTTTCAGATACACTCTTCACATTACATTACAATAATTATTTTCTCTCCCTTTTTTCCTACTATCTGTATTTTAGTTTTTCATATTAGATTTCTCTAATCATGGAATATATAAACTTGTATGTTTAATTTCTTTCATTTAAAAGTATAGTATCAAGGGCATCCATTTTTCTAGAGATGATTCAAATCTATCTTTCTTTACAGCAGACTAGTACTCCACTGTGTATATAAGTTACATTTTCTTTATTCATTCCTCTGTTGATAGATATATGGAACTATTCCCAAGATTTAGCTATTAGGAATTATGTTGCTATGAACACGTATGCATACTTCATTGTTGTATGATGCCTTTAACTCTTTTGTGAATATACTTACAAGAAAAATAGCTGAGTTACCCAAAATTAGTACTTTTAGGTTTTTGTGGAATCTCCATACCAATTTCCAAAACGGTTGTATCAGTTTATACTCCCATTTGCAATCAAGAAGGATTCTTCTCCCACCGCAGTCTCCCAGCATTTGCTGTTGTTGATTTCTTGATGATAGCCATTCTTTCTGGAGTGTGATGCTGAGTGTGTTTTAATTTGTGTTTATGAAATAGTCGTATCCACTGAACATTATTTTGCATGTATTTAGTGCTCAGTTGTATTTCTTCATCTGTGACATGGTGCCTGTTTTTTACTTCAGTATTTAAATTTGCAGGTTTAATTTTTATTTCTTTGTAACTAGATATTAGTACCTTTTCTGAGGAATAGATGGCATTTTTTTCCATTCTGTAGGTTGTCTCTACACTCTGTTGTGGTTTCTTTTGCCGCGCAGCTTTTAATTTGATGTGATTCTATGTGTTGATACTTGATATTATTTTCTTCTTGTATTTTGAAACTAATGACTTTATTTTCTGTTTCAACTTTCTTTGTTTTTATTAAGTTAAACCTGACTGCTATAAAAGACCACTGACTCTTTTTATATATATGAGATATTAGTGGCATATTCAAACTAAAGATCAACATATTATAGATAAAACAAAGAAAAAACACTGGAAAATACTTTTCTGTCTGTTCACTGTGAAAATTACTATATGCCTCATTGAAAAAACATATCTATGAACTCAACCTCACTTCAGTGCTGTAGGACAGTCATTACCAATAGGTTATATATACAGTATGGTTAATTTATGCTTGTCTCAAAATCAGTACTCATGGAAAAAGAAAATACCAAAAAAATTCATAAAACCTTAGGTACATCTTGGTATAGAATAGAATCAAAGAGTGTAATATGAGTTCAAATCTTGGCTGTGCCACCTTCCTACCAGGTGATTTGAAACCTATTAGTTTTTTCTAAAACTTCAGCTCTTCAGGTACAAACTTAGTAGGAATAGTGTCTTAGTATACAAATTATTAGACAGTTTAAATGAAAATATTACAGAACATGTGTGAAACATTTAGTTCAGGCCTGTGACACAATAAATATGTATTTACTAACAGCTATAACTTAATATTTTCATATTAGAAAAAAATTACCTTTCTTTCTTTCTAGAAACTTGGTTTCTCTTTTATAGTAAAACAGGGTAAAAATAAATTCCATGAGTTGTTAGCATGTGGTCATTTTACCCACCCCACAAGTCTGGGCCATCTTGACATCAGAATGTGTTGTTTTATGTTGTTTTGATTTTATTAACTGCAGAATATAGAAATAGTAATGTTCACCAATGTGCATTTCACTCCTTATCCAGACAAATATGTAGTACATACTTAGCAACTGCAAAATGTAGTCTTAAAATTGCTTATATTTCATTATACACATGATCCTTTGTCCTTTAATTGTATTGTTTGTTTTGTTTTGCTTTGTTTTGTTTCTTTTTGAGACAGTCTTGCTTTGTAGGTCAGGCTGGCCTTCAACTCAGCCTCCAACTCACATCACAGCAATCCTCCTGCCTCTGCCTCCTGAGTGCTGGGATTACAGGCACAAGCCACCACACCCGCACTGGAATGTGGTACTGGTTGCTGCTGGGCATGAGTCTCCATGCCCAGTATTGTATGTGGTTTCCAGCGATCAAACCTGGGTCCTTGCGCTTACAAGACAGGTACCGGAACCACTGAGCTAAATCCCCGGCCCTAATTATATTGTTAATATGAAATATAAGCAAGTGCTCGAGACAAGAATATACTTCAGATTCATACTGTTATACATGCACACCCACAGGTTGATCTTGAAAGTAACTCTCCAAGCAGTCACTGACAGATGATAATGAATGCAAAGCATCCTATCTGTGGATTCTCTTTGCACAGTAAAAGTTTTATTCTTTTAAGTAAATATAAGGAAAATGTTCTATCATGAGTATGTGAAAAAAAACTTGATACACACAGCTTTTGTTCTTCATAGTAGCGGATGAAATTTGAAAGCATTCACTTTTATGAAGTTACACCTTATTGCTGCATAATTTCCTCCTAGAAGAACAGTCTGGGTATGTAAAGAGTAACTGAATGACTAGGGATATCTAATTATCACAAACTGAGCACATGGCTGAAAATAGATAGTTGGTCATTTTTCACTTCTAAATTAATTAGCAGAACAGTGTGAAAGACGCATCTAATGACTGAATATTCTCTTGATTCCCTTAGTGAAAATTACAGTGCTTGACACAGAATCACAAACAATGCCTGCACATTTAGTTGCAACCATATTTGGTATGAAGTTCCTCCTTTTCTCTAGCTTGTGTCTCTGTTGAGGGGAGGCATCATGGAACAGCACAATAATACTGATGAGCTATTCCTGTACTATGGTGATAATATAAGTCGATATCACTGCAGAGGTGCACTGACGACTTGAAATGACATCTGCCTCTAAACATCTGCAGCTTCTTAAAGAATCTGCTGAACATTTCACTACTATTCTGTCTTGCTCCAGGCCCTTGCTATGGCCATCGTTTGGACACATCTCTAGTGTTGAGGAGAAGGAAAACCTAGAATTGAGAGGGATAATTTATGGTCAATTTCATATTTTTCAGAAATTGTGACATGCAGAAGTTGAGTGCTGCTTCTTTCACAGCCTAAATCTCTTAGATTTTTCCTTGAGACTACAATAATGAATATCTCAGTACTAAGATAATGAAATATACAGTTGTTTGCTTTATGGCACATTTTATGTCTCATTGTCCAAAGACACTGCTATAGTGACATCAAATCTTATTGTCACAATCGTGTAGGAACAAAGGTCAAGCTCAGGAGTTTTAAATTGAGAACAAATACTCCATGGATAGTTGAACAAGAGGACATATGTGTTACACTTTGTCAGAAAAATTTTCTATATTTCTCCCATGTCTTAAGGCTGCAGAGACTACTGGTGGGCTACTTAATTGACAAAGGAAGACACCCTAAAATTGAGCCCAGAGTTGTGGGCCACACTTGTGGCTGTTTTGAATTAGATTTGTATTGAGAGTCTGAGGCAAAAGGTAGAGTAGAAAATTTGAAAAACTTAAAATTTGTCCCAAGAAAAATCAAAGTCTAGTTCATATAAAGTTGAACTATGTTAAACTAAATTATGCTCAACTAAATTTTGTTCCTGAAAGATCCATGGTATTATGTATAAAGTTGGGACCAAAGAAAATATGGCTTCTGAAGAAGGGCAAGAAGAATGATGTCCTAGGGAATGCCAGGTATCAGCAAAACTCCACCCACTGTGAGCTCAAAACCATACAAGTGTCACCCTTTCATTTGAGAAGTGAATCCCTAAGACTACTTTCATTTCTCTGCGACTCATTTCACCATGGTCAGCCATCCAAATGCTCAGTGTGCTACATCCATGGTCTAGAGAAGTTTGGCTACTTGTCTGCTAAATGCAAATTTTGGCATTGTCCAAGGAATGATACTTAAATGGCATGCAGAATTCAGGAATTAGGAGGTCAAGAAGGCTTTCACCAAAATTTCTAAGAAAGAAGATGGAGCAAGGAACCTCATGGGGTTCAGGACTTGAATTGTGATAATGAAGCCAAAGGCACGCTGGAGACTTCCAAGATACTGGAAATGCCAGAAACATAGAAAGTATGCTGAGAGTTTGATCCCTGGTAACAGAGGGGGGGGGAGGCTGGGAGGAAGACAGAAAGAAAACAATGAATGAAAGAACAAAAGTAAAAGAAAAACAAAGAAGGCTGAGAAAAGTTGCAAGCTGTGAATGGAGCCTGCCCATGAGATCAGATCGGTGGCAGCACAAGGTAAGTTCAATGGCAACACTAGAGGGAAGGACCTGCCCAAGCCATTTGGAACTCATATTTTCATTACCTTGTGTCCCAGATGCCATAAATAGAGCTTTAGAACTAAATATAAGCAGTTCTGGATTTTGTTATTTTCTTCAGTTCTTTCCTATATCCCATTTCTCTCTTTTGGAATGGGAATGTTTGCCCTGTGCCATTGTACTTAAGATCATGTCATGTTTTTTTTTTTTTTTAATTGAAATCTTAATTGATACATTACATATACACATCGTGATTGCACTCCACAATGGGGATTTGTACTAGTATAAGACAAAACTTAATTCTCATTTTTTCTTATAGCCCTACCCACCCTACCACCCCCTATAAACATAAAATTTTTTTCTTTTCTTTTTTGTGATAATTTCATTATTTTCAACCTTCACCCTAGTTCACTTTGAGTATTTTCTATTTCACAATGTATAACATACAATTCTAGAACTCATTTACATCTTTATTTTCTCATACCAGAGAAAAGATGCGATATTTACCTATCTGTGACCTATTTATTTCACTTATGAGGATATCTTCAAGGTAAATCCATTTAAGTATAAATGATTCAAACTTATCATTTTTATGGCAAAGTAATACTTCATCGTGTAGAAGAACCACAGCTTTTTCATCCAGTCTCCAGTTGATGGACATTTAGGTTGTTTCCAAGATTTAGCAATCACAAATAAGCTGCTATAAACATGGGTGCACATATGTCCCTGTCATGTTTTTGATTTTTGCAGAGGTTCAAGCTATGAGTTTGCCTTGAGTTTCAGAGGAGCCTTGCCCATAAACTATTAAAACATGCTGGAATTGATGAGACTTTGCAGAAAGATTATTGTGTCACTGGGTGTATATGAGACAAGTATATTATGTTAAATGGAGGTATAAATTTGCTGATGTCTTTATTTAGAGAGTAAATATGCTAAGGAAATATTTGAGGTTAGCCAGTTGTAAAAGAGTGGGATATGAGGGTTGGGGTACAGTTCCACTTTGACTGATATGTGATCCATTGCAGTGATTTGTAGAAGATACTTCTAGTTTTACCAGGTGGGTCATGAAGGCGTGGTCTTGGGCCCTATTCCTGGTCCCTTGCTTCTGCTCTGCCTCTCTTCTCCTGCTGTGCCTCCAGGCAGCTATCAATTTAGCATCTTTCCCCACCACACCTTTTCTCCATGACATTTCTGTCTTGGATCCAGCTGATTGTGGACTGAAATTAAAACTTTGTTTTCTGTATTCTCTGAGTACTGTGTCCCCGACAAGAAATCTAATACAATATTTCTTCTGACAAGAAAGTGTCTTCTCACTACCCCATCTTCACCAACTGGCATTCTTCAGTCTCTACTGAACTACACTTTTCTCAGACTTTCCCTATCATTCTTTGGTTAGACATTGTGGCCCACAATCACTCTTCATAAGATTCTCCATAAGAGTAATTACACAGTAACCTATTTGATAGTTATCTTCTGCTCTAATAGTATGTCCTGTGAGGATAGGGCTGCATTTAATTTGGTCACTATTTTATTCTCAGAATCCATAACACTGTAGTGATTGCAGCACATCAGTAGTGGGTGATTAATAGCAAACATTGAAATATTAAATTCTAGATAGTAATCATAATGAATTCTTTATCGATGTATTACTGAAAATAGATATTCCTAGAATGCAAAGAAGTTGTTATATTTTAATGACTAATGAAAATTGACCCATTCTTTCATGGCATACACTTAGCCATGCACAGAAAGTTTTCATATCTCACTCTTGCCTGTTTCTTTAGACTTACCAT
>PVIR01019881.1:0-31338 GCA_004026965.1 Petromus typicus
GTGGAGGATGAGAGAGGCTTCTCCAGCCACAGGGCTGGGGTTCCAGCCCAGAAGCGACCTCAGAACCCTGGGTCTAGCAGATCTCCCAGACAGGCTGTGGTCAGTGAGTTGAGACACCAGGTGAGGAGGGCAGGGCCTTGGGACTCAGAACCGGCTCATCTCCTGCATTAGGACTTGACCTGTTAGCTCAGGTCCTTCATCTGTGAGCAGATGCCACCGGCTGTGGGTCCTGTGAGGGTCGTGGCAGTACATGTAAGGACGGAGCTTATGTGTTTCCTCCGCGATGGACCGCCAGCACCCAGTTGCCCTGTGTTGAGGTGGACACTGCGTGGACCAGGCGTCAGACGTGTCTTCCAAGGCAGAGTGCTCCCCTCCCTCAGGCACGTGGAGGACACTGAGGAAGCATCCCTGTGGAGCCAGCACGTGAGCAATACCACTCGGAGGTGCTGCTCCTCCCTCCTGTGTTTTGAGCTGCAGCAGGATAGGCGGTGACCTAGGGGAGAGGACAGAAAAGCAGAGGCTTCTTGGGGCACCAGAGTATGATTGCACTAGACAGAGCATTGCTGAAAGTTTTCTTTGCCTGAAACCTTCTCCTTTTCTCTTTAACATGACTGTTAGGGTGCAGAATAGAAAACTGTGACTCCTGCTTCAGCAAAGACTTTTGTACCAAGTGCAAAGTTGGCTTCTATCTGCACAGAGGCCGCTGCTTTGATGAATGTCCAGATGGCTTCGCACCCTTGGACGAGACCATGGAATGTGTGGGTGAGTAGTTTCTAGTCCATGTCACATTGCCGTCTTCACATCTATTTCTTGAAAATACGTTGTTGGATATACTCAAAGTGTAAGTCAAAAGTTTCTCTTGTTAATTACTGAAAATTATTTTATTGCTTTTTTAATTCTTTTGGCATCAAGATGTTGGCTAGTCTCATATAACATCTTAGTTCAAACTTTGCAAATTGTACATTTGGTAAATTAACCTACCTACCTTCTGATAAAGTTTATCATCTGTGTAATATGGGAGGTGCTTAAAATAAGGTGCGTGGTTAAGAAGATTATTATGTGCAAGGACACATTGTTGTTCATCCCTTTCGAAGTCCTCTTCCTGTGCCAAACACTTGTCTCCCTCCTGGCCTCTCCGTGAGGCCGTTCTGTGTGCTCTCTGCTGGTGCCTTCGTTGCACTCCTGTGGCTGCTTTAGCGTTCTGAGTCCGTCCAAAACATCCCCCCTTCACGGTCATTCTGATGCTGGGATAGAGGCAGAGGCTGCAGTGTCCGGTCCAAGAAATGAGGTGAATGAGGCCACGACATCATGTTCTTTTAAGGCAGAAATTCCCCCAAACAATTGCTCAGTGCAGTGTGATTGGAAGGTAGGGAGAGTGTTTAAATGAAACATTTGTTACAGCAAAACACGTGCTGCCATTATCCTCCTCACAGTGCCCTCTCTGCACCTCGAGCACTCTCATCATCAATCTCAGTGACGTGTCTTTTATTGTAACACAATTAGTGCATCGTTTTCCTCAGGCTGCACGGTGCTTAGGTCCCTCGTGGGAGGTGCACGTAACATGTCTTCATTCTTTTTCATCCTCTCCCCCTCATCGTCTTGGTCCCTTTCCCATTTGTGAAGGACCTAGCTCCCTATTTCCTATTGTCTATCTTTCATTTTGTTCTTTATTTATAGTTTGGATTTCTCCTATAAGAGAAAATGTGCGATATTTAAGTTTGTATATTTATTATATTTTAAATTTAAACATTCACTATATAGTTGTTCATTCTTTGTACATATGTTTCTTACTATCTTAGTAAATTACTAACAATTATTAGAGGAAAATATTTAACTTAGGAAATCAGGAGAAATACAAAATTTTTCAAGCAACCCTATGTTAATTAGCTGCTCTGCTGCTTATAGGTAGAAATGAGTGAATTATGGTGCTTCTTGCTTGGCCATTTGTATAAAAAATATATTAACTGAAAGAAATTTTGTGCCAGATCTAGTTTGTTGACAATTTATTGAATGTTGCAAGTAATTTTTACTGTTAAAATGTAAGTTTAGATTCTTAGAATGTGCTACTTAACATACATATACTATTTGTGAAAATTAGGAATGTATATTTTACACATTTCTTACATATTAATGTTTGTAAAATACTGTGGTATTTTAAAGTCACAACTAAAAGGTAAAGATCTGCCAGTGGGATGTATTGATGAGTGCCCGAAGCCAGTTACAGCTGCCACAGCAGCTCCTCTGCTGCCCCAGCGGCATTGGCTTGTTATTGCCCTGATCTGATGTATAACAGACCCGTGTATCATCAGTGAGACTTTTCCCCTCGTAACGGAGGGACTTAAATGAAAATTGACATTTGTTTTCCTGCAGAATTATTGCTTAAACAGTCTGTAGTTGTATATTTGAAAGCTTGCAGAGGTGAATGCGTTGAAATGTGGAATTTTTGGAGGAAAGTGTATACTTCAGTGTGCAAAGTAAGACAGTCAGGGATAGAGTGGGCGTAGAGTGCTGCGTCTGCTTCTGACAGGTTCCCAGTCCTGATAGAAATGTTTGTGGAAACACTGGGGAAATCTTCACAGACATGTCACAAATGGAGTCCCGTGTACTCCTGAACAGGGACCCCGAGCGGCTTTGAAAAGGCTCAGAGCTGGCTGATGCCCTGTGCTGTTCCGGTGGAAGTTACTCCGCAGTGTGAGTCACTGCGCGGTGAGGCTGAAGGGAGGCGGCCGCGCGGGTTGCCTCGACTCCCCGGCGCGGTGGGAGCAGGCGCTCCTTTAGTCTGCGTCTCCCCAAGGGGGCGCCCAGAGCTCCGCTCTCAGGAGGAGCCGGCACCTCATGCGTCTGTTTAATTTTAGATTAACAGAGTAAGGCGCAGGTAAGGAGAGCAGGAGACACGCACTGGTGTTCGGGTACCTGCTGGCAGAGCAGGGTGAACCGCAGAGTGCGGAATAAGCTCCCTGTCTTTTCCCCCTTCCAAAATAATACGGACCCTTAGGAGGGCAAGGGAAGTAGAGAAGGGAAAGAAAATATTTGATAGTAAAAACAAACAAACAAACAAAAATGGAAACAAGCTTATGTATGGAAGAGTTAGAGATTGTAGGGAGGGCAGAGAAGTGAGAAAAAATAAGAATCAAGATGCATCATGTCCAGGTACAAATTCTGAGTTGAATGTGATCATGACTTGTACCTAAAATGTAGCAATAAACTCAATGAAGGAAAAAAGCACGCATCCCAGGTGGGCTTGGGAGGGCTCGGAATTAGCTTGTGAAACTCCCCCTGCCCTGCAGTCAAGTGTGCCTCTGTCCTCCGCGTCTCAGGGACATAGCTCTTTGTGTCAGGACAGCACGCAGGGACAAGGAGGCACCGTGGCCTTTCAGTCACACAGGCTGGCTTTGCTTGGTGGGCGAGGGACTGTGGGCTGTGACTCTGCTGCCAGGACGGGGCTGGGGCACCATGTGTGAAGCATACCGACTTGTCCCTGTGTTTGTGTTTTCTAATGTTTATTAGAAGGATGTGAAGTCGGTCGGTGGAGCGAATGGGGAACGTGTAGCAGAAATAATCGTACGTGTGGATTTAAATGGGGTCTGGAAACCAGAACACGGCAAATTGTTAAAAAGCCAGCGAAGGACACGATCCCCTGTCCCACGATTGCGGAATCCAGGAGGTGCAAGATGGCCGTGCGGCACTGTCCGGGAGGTAGGTCTGTCTGCCACCCTCCTGCTGTTGTGCCCTGTCTCTCCCTTCCTTCCAGGGAAAAGCTGCTGAGCTTCAGAGAAGCAGACACTGGACAAAGCCAGAACTTGACTTGTGTAGAAACAGACGCCTCCGTTGTCAAGAATATAAAGTGAACATTTTATTTGCTTTTATGATACCTTAAAATAACTCAGAATCCATTACAAATGTGCTTTCTAAAATGAGAATTCTAAAAGCATGGGTTTTTTGTTTGTTTTTTTGCAAATGTACCATGAAATCGAATTCTTGTGAAATCAGGCTTCTGGCATGTTGCTTTCTGAGAGAAGCGGCAGCCAACAGTCAGAGGGCAAGAGTGTAGATTAGAAAGGTTTATGGATCTGTGAAACCATCTGTGTCATTCCTAGTTGAAGAGGAGCCACTTCAAATAAACTCTCCCAAACACCGGGAGGAAAAAAATTGTCCTCATGTTACCACAATTAGCTGCTACTCTCTGTTTTGATAAGAACTTGGAGAAAACAGCTACCTGGAGGTGTGCACTTACCAGCTCTTCGCAGTAACTGTGCTGATGTGTAGTCGTTATTCTGTAATAGCGGGGTCAGGCCCAGTAGAGGTGGGAGAGGGTGCATGCTGGAGTGCGGTCTGCAGCAGTGTTGCAGGGGTCCTGCGAACAGCAGTCCCTGGGAGTGTTTACTGTGTCACTGGCAGATGTCACATCGCCACGGATGAACTTGGGATTTTCTGTGCGTGAAACAGAAAAGCAAACAGAAAGTTGTGCTGGAAAACTGCCTTTTAGAGTAATTCAAGTCCTTTTCTGCCTTCATGCTGCTGCGGCAGCCTTTTCAGTTTTCCAGCTCAGCCCAGAAGTTTTCTCTGCTCAGAATGGATTTCGATCCCCATTATGGTGCCTCATGTCTGTGATCCATGGAGAAAGACAAGACTTGGAGTGCATAGGACTCCAGTCGGCCTTTGGGAATGATTAGATTCTGATCCAAAAGCTACTGTTAAGAGACCAGCTTCTCCTCTTGAATTAGTTTGCTTTTCCTTACTAGGCTTCTGGAACAAAGTGTTTTAGGGCCTGCTTTCCACGAACAGGGATAGTTTTGTTCACTTAAACTAGGTATTTTCTCAGTCAAAATATAAGAAAATATTTTCTTACAAAACTAATAAGCCACTTATTGGATAGCTGAGAGCATTTAACCTGCAGCCTTCTGCCTAAAAACAACCCTGAGATATTCAGGTACTGGACAGACAGGCCTTCTTTGTTGATACTGTGTACGCGGAGGCCCTCCCCCAGGCCTTGGTGCCCATCGTGGTTTACATTCACGGCAAAGATTAACCTGGAAATCTCCTGTAACCAACACACCTGCGGCACCAGAGCAGCATGTCGTCTACCCACACTGTGATTTAACCAGCTCGACTTGCTCGACACTTCTCTAGATCCGCTCGGTTGTGCACCATAGCGCTTGTTGTGTTGTAATTTCTGTGCTGTCAGTGTGCTGTAGTATTGGGGCACACCTGGCACCCTTGGCCTTTTATATATGCCCGCAGATTACTTGTACATGACTTGCTAGTGACTCTCTTTGAAAGGGAACCAGCAGTGGGCTTTGGGTTGTGTTTACATTTTACTAAAGTTTTGTGTATTGAGAAAACCAGCTGTTGCTCTAACCCTGAATCTACATTTTCACTTTAATAAAATTAATTTTTATATGACTTTCCTATTAGGTAGATTTTAAAAGTTACATTGGATTTTTTGTTGTTTTATTAAAAGGGAAATAAAATTATTTATAGAAATAGCAAATTACTCTGCAATAAAATAACTTCCATTTACAAATGTCAGAAATAAAACCTACAAAATTAATTGTGGAACTTGAGCAGCAGCGGGTGAAATTGGCATAGCATCCAGGAGTCCCCCTGCTTCGCCTCAGGTGGGGAGGGAAGAGTCCCCTCTCCCAGAGGTCACGCTGATTAATGAAAGCATGAGGAGGAAAACCACTCTATCCCTTTTTACATCTTGATTTGATTCCAGCGATCTGCTTTGACAAACCATGCAAAAATGTAAGTCGTAATCAGGTTGGGAATACAGGCATTTTTCAGATCTTTTCAACATATGTATGGATTTTTCTCTGTTGGGGCTGATCTTAACCTGATTGCATTCAAATGCATCCCGGGCCCCTTCACACTCCAGCCCAGCACATTACAGTCAGCTGCTTCCGATTACCGGCGGCTAAGCCAGAGGTCAGAGCAGGGAGTCCCTAGGTGTGTGAGATGCTCAGTGTAAGGAAACGATGGCTCTATGGCTAAAACAAAATAAAACCGAGAATGACCTCGCCTTTCCTCTTAACTATCGTATGCTCATTTGCTTTTTTTTTCTTTTTTAACAGTATTTGGGGATTTCTAAAGTAGTGGTCTGATTTGCCTGGGGAGCTGTGTTCACTGCAGACTTTCCTTTCCGTTTGTTCATCTTGGCCTGGGTCCTCATGAGACCCGCGTGGCTTTTTGGAGGAAGCTTGCTCTGGAGAAATTGTCATCGGCCTGTGTACACCATCTCCGGGCCCCACAGGCCTGTCCAACGCTGTGACCTCAGCATGCTACATTTTCCTATCTGCTTGGGACTCCTCATGACTTCAGTAGCAACCACAGTAACTAAAGTTAATTCAGCCAGTCAGATGTTGGTTGAGTACTGCGGTGGGCTGCTCAATGGTGTAGACCTGGGATTTCTCACATGATCCTTCACATCTTCTTCTAGAGGGAAAAACTGCAATAAGGAAATAAATTGATGAGGAGATTTGTGGAGAGACAGAGCTGTGCAGGAAAGTAAGACAGGGCAGGAGACCTGTGTGAAGCTGGTGTACTATTTTATGTGGGGAGCTCAGCAGCATTGGAGAGGTTTGGTCCGATGTCTGAATGAAGCAGACCGTTTGCACGGAAGGTGACAAGATCTCTGTCCTGCTGACATGTGGTTATTTATGTGACTGTCATGGATGCTGCCATTGTGTTCTGAGGAGAAGGTGGGGCTGAATAGGGAGCAAGGCTCAGGCTGGGGCCCTCATGGCCATCGTAAGGGGCAGACCCGGGCTGGGGCCGTGGTCTCGCTGCCTTGGAGCCCAGGCTGTCCTGCGCCTTCCCCTGGTCTGGAAGGCAAGATCAAAGATGCAGCTTTGCTCTTCTTCAGTGAGGTGCCCAGCTCTTGTCTCCCTAAGACAGCATGCACACACTTCCCTGCACAGTCTCAGCTGTCCCACCCCTGAACCGGTCACACTCGGAGAGCTGGCGAGATGCACCAGGTACAGGTGGTTTCCAAGGGCTACTGGCTTCACTCTCAGCCAGCTGCCCTGCGTAGGCTCTGCCCCTGTAATTGTGGTGTCACTGGCCCCCCAGATTGGGAAAAATATGGCTTCAGAACTGTCTTTATGTCCTCACCCTTGAGTCAGCCCTGGGACATTCAGTCTTGGCGGCTGCATTCTGTATCCCTATATCTCATGGCTTGGTGCTCATTGTGGCCGTTTTTACCCACTCCAGCCAGCCGACTCAGGATAGGAGAATTCTATGGGGCCGCAGCCTGCTCCCTGCCTGTGTGGCTAATGCCACTCACCACGACTCAGTTGTGGGGAGTAATGTAGGGCTGTTGTCTAAGCATAGGTCACAGTTTCTTAGCCTTGTGGACACTTTTCAAAATAAAATCTACTGTGTACTATTTCAATTGGGAAACAGCTCATTCCTCTTGTGAAACATAACGTGATCATTTATCTACCGTTTCTTTTTCCTCCAAAAGTGGTTCTTAACTTGGTAGGAAACAAAACAAAATGCTATTTAGCAATTTAGAACCTTAATCTCTGCAAACATCTACCTTCTAAATGGCAGTAGTAATAAGATCTTTCTAAGCTGTATTTCTGTGTATAAACTGACAGCACGTGTAGACCAGATAGTGGATAATAGAACTAAAGATGGTTATAGATTGTGTTGGATTAAACTGAGAGCAGGAAATAGGGACATTCTCCATAGGATAGGGTCAAGAAAATATGGTTTGGACATATGTTCTTTATTTCTCCACATTTTGTTTGCATTTGAGTTGCAGCTTCTGTGGTCTGCTTTATGCATGCCAGCTTTAGGACTCATTTGAAAGAGAGGATAAGAGCAGGCCTCCTTCCTTTTGACTCATTTGGACTGTCGGGAATGTCAGTGTTGCAGTTCTGACATGGAGAAGAAGCTAACGTGGGATTCTCGTTGCCCTTCTGGGTTCTGTATCAAATGCTTTACTGAAAATCAGTGATGGGTTAGTTCCTTCTGGTTAGGCACTATGCTATTTTCCGGGTACAGAGAAGCTGTTTGTGATGTTCATTTGTTCTGGTGATTACAAATCTGATGTGAGCATACCGTTATTCTATAAGCTGGTGCTAACAGCGATCCCTGCCTCCGGATGTCTGTCAGAAGAGTCAGCCCTTCCAGCCTTGGGGGAGCAATGGTACCTTAAGCAGGGTCCTTCCTGCTCCTTTTTCTCTGCCTCGCTGCTTTACATTTTTCTTTCATTCCTGGGAAGTGGGCAGAGGACAGTATTGGCTGTTGGTGACGGTGATGGTAGTGGGTTAATGTGTTGTTGTTTTAGGCAGTGATTTTTCTTGGTTTGCTGACTCCTCCCGGCAGATTGTGAGGCCGAGGAGATGGGGAGCTGGAAAGTGAGCTCGGGACCAGGCTCCCCAGCATGTCTGGGGCAGACAGGACACCGAGGAGACTCTGCGCAGAGCTCTCCGGCCCAGAGGCGGAGCAGTGCAGTGGGGACAACATTCCTGTTTCACTCCGAGCAGTCTTGGTGCCAGCCTTGTTGGCCAGATGCTGGGAGTGGGGGAGAAGGCCCTCTGCTCTGCCCTCTGAGGCCCATCTGGACTCTCCACCTGCTCCATGTAATTACAGCTGGGCCAGCATGTCCTGGTCTCTTATGGGAACTTACAAAAAGGGTTTCTCAATGGGATGCTGCCACCAAAGGCCTGAAGCCCTATGGATGACGAGGCCAAGATAGGAAAATTCTGAAGGGACCTTTCTTTTATGAATTTCTCAGCAGTCAGCTACCCTGATCTTCATGCTTAAATAAAACATTTTTTATAACACTGCAAAATAAAATCAGCTTTAACAGGACACACATGGTATTTTTGTTAGCTTCTCCTCTGCCCATTATGAGAGGCCTCCTCTCTCACCCTCCCGCAATAAGAAAGGGTTAGGTGCAAATCCCTGATGGTTTCTCAAAACTCCCCCACTGGTGGACCTCACCGGTCTTTAGACAGCTCCCGAGAGGGGAACGGTTTCCTTATGGGGATCCCAGGAGGCACCGCTGGCTGCGGGTGACACAGGGCGGGCAGAATCTTCCCTCCAGACCTAGGAGGCAGGAGGCAGACGGTTCAGTGGACATAGTGGGCCATCGTCACACGGCTGTCACGCAGAGCAGCTCAGACAGCTCACTTACTCAGAGTGAGGGGACTGGCAGAAGGCTGCTCTCACGAGGGCAGCCTGAGAGCATGTGTGACAGGAGCCTTGCTATACAACTGGCCTGCTGTGACACTTGGGCCTAATATTTTGCACTAATTCTATTTTCTCTTATTTAAAAATGTTGAGGGCTGGGGATTTAGCTCAGTGGTTCCGGCGCCTGTCTTACAAGCGCAAGGACCCGGGTTCGATCCCCGGTAACCACATACAATACTGGGCGTGGAGACTCACCCCAGCAGCAACCAGTACACATACCACATGTGGCATGGTGGCTCACGACTGTAATCCCAGCACTCAGGAGGCAGAGGCAGGAGAATTACTGTGATGTGAGTTGGAGGCTGAGCTCAGGGCCAGCCTGAACCACAAAGTAAGACCCTGTCTCAAAAAAAAAAAAAAAAAATTGAAAATTAGAAGTGAAATGTTTGAACTTGCCTAGTCATGAAATTTTCAATAATTAATACTATGTCCTTATATCCTGCCTGCGATGTAGAGGATTTAGTAATAATGTATAAAGACCTAACATAGTGGACCAAAACTAAAAAATACAAAAGGTCAGAACCAGGAAAATGTTAAATAACTCAGGACTGATTAGGAAAATAGGCCAAACAAATATATATTGGTTGAAATAATTGAGCTAAAATTTTGACTTTGTGTTTACTACCAGGCAAATGTGTTTCTTTTTTAGTTCAAATTAATGAACAATTATTAATTTAACAATGGCTTTTGGAGAAAATATTGTCATTTATATATATAAATATATGTGTACCTTGTAGCTGCCCATACGCGTGCACATGTATGTAGATATTGACTCCAATTTCATTGAAGTATGGATAAGTGCAGCAGAAGTAGGGCTTGCCCTTCAGGCTTAGAGGAATTAATGATAGTTTTCACAGCAGCAAGTTTCACATTGAGACATGTGCTAGGCAGATAGAGGGCAAGGTGGCAGGCAGTGTCCGCAGCAATGTCCACGTGGCATCCAATCTCCAGAAACAGAGTCAGCTGGGGCTCACCCTCCAGGCCAGGCAGTGGTGGGCTGGCATGAGTGTCCCTCAGGATGGGTAGGAGTGGCTGTAGCCAGGACTGTGCAAGCATCAGTTCCATGTCTTTGGAACCGCCGGTGGGCTCTTCGGGGAATACGGGGCACATCTGGAGCATGGTGGTGTCTCGAGAATCTAAAAATGGAATATCTGTTGCCAGGTGGTGCAGCTCCTCTGTGAACCTGTCAATACACAGGGAGGGTAGGGTGTTCTTGAATAAAATCTGGAGTCAGGTATTTAGATGCAGATGTTTAGATGGGACAGTTGTCTCATGTCCACATTCATAGTTTGAATAAACCTTTGTGATTTGTCTGCTCTGAGGCTAGACTGGGGCCATGTTAATTGTATCAGAGTGATCTGTCATGAGAAAACCATCGGGGTTTTGAGTATCTGCTTACTGAGTAGAACCTCATTATTACGAATTATTACATGTTGTATTCTCATTTCTCCTTTCAACTGAGGTGATCTAGTGTTGAGGCTGGGATTCTATGCAGGCCTTTAGTTTTCTACTGTATTCCTGTAGATTTATCAAATTAATTAGCCATTACTTGTGGTACTCTAAAGAAGCTAGGAAATTGGAAGGAGGGATGACATAGGCAAAGGAAATTATCGTTTAGGCAAGATGGAGATGCACATCACAAAATAATGAAAGGGGCAGGAAGAAGCACACTTTCGAAGTGCCAAGTGAGGCCCTGATAGTGTAGGAGAAAAGATATTTTTTTTAAGCTACAATGCCCCGGGAACATTTCCTGAAGAGAAAACCTGTAGCTCTGCCACACGGGGAAGGAAGATGACGTGTGACGATCACGTGCAGTGGAACTTCGGGGCACCATGCTGACCTGTGCCTCGTGCACCAAGGGGTGGGAGAGAACCAGCAGGCCTGCAGGAGGCTGAGTCTAGGCTCACGGCAGGAGGGAGCCTCCAGCTTGGGCAGGGAGGAGGCTGTGGGCTGTGCCTTCACTCTGTGGGAGCACTCTGGCTGGTGAGGCAGATGGGAAGACATATCGCCTGTGCTGCGGGCCCTGAGCTGTGCACAGGCCGGTTTTAGTGGAGATTCTGGGAAGAGACTTGCAGGTTGTAATGTTTATGCATTTTTCGGTCGTGCTTGCTTTTCTAAGGAGTGTAGGATTTTGCCTCAGCAAAAGGGCCTGTGACCCTTGCCTTTTGCTCATGTGCTTTCCCCTCTCTCTGCCAACTCTCTGAGCCAGGCCATTCCCCATTTTTTTCCTTTCTTCTTCTTCTTCTTCTTTTTTTTTAAATTGAGACACACTTTGATTTTACCCTGAGCGAACTATTTTCTTTCTAAGACTGCTCCCATTTTCCATGCTTGAGACCCCTGTACATGCTGTCACCTATTTTCTTGTTGCCCTGTGAGCCTTCTCATGGGCTCGCCTTGGTCAGCCTGAGTGCCCCAGACATTGAAAGTGCACAAGTTAAACAAGTGCACAAGTCAAAGATGAGCGCTTCTCGGAGGCCTTGTCTTGTGTGTCATCCGGGAGGGTTTTGTCGAGCATATTGGGGATGCCTGCTGGCTGGCTCTGGGGTTGGACAGAATTCTGGGGCACGTGCAGAGCAGATGCATAGGCCCAGGGGAGACTGTCATTTCTGATCTGTGGGGTTTGCAGCGCTGGGTGGGAGGCAGTGTGCCGTGGGTGTGCTGATCCTTGACCCTGTTCTGCTCAAGACCCTCCTGCTGCTCCGTCCAGCACACACTTGGCCATGTCTCACCGCAGTCTCTGCTTCTGCTTGTGCACTGAGGGATGGTTGGTGTCTGTAGAATGTGAACAATGGCACAGAAGAGCAGTAGAGTTTTGAATTCTCTGTGTGCGGCCAGCCGGAAGACCCATGAGATGAGCTGCTTCACTTCTTGAAGTGGAGCCCTGTATGCAGGAGGCTGGCACACTGCAGAGCCATGGAGCAGTGGGTGTGGTGGGCGAGTTCTCGCCCTGCCGCAGTTGAGGCCCAGTCTGTGCTCAGACTCTCCCTCCTGCCGGCGCTGGCCCCCTCCCGATGGCTCTGCTGTGACTTGGGTCAGTTCAGGCTTCCGTGACATTCCTGTGGCTTCTCTGAAATCCCCCCGCGGCTCACCTGGCAGTGGCAGCCTCTCTCCAGAATGCTCTGAGCTTCCCAGAGTCACTTGCTGTCTTTCTAAGCTCTTCTCTCCCAGGGTGGCCATCAGCTTGAGGGCACTACCGGCATTTTGTCACCTGGGCACTCTGTCCAGAATGTCTTTCAGTCTCTTTCTCACTCTCAGGTGAATCAGAATCAAACCTTTTTGCTTGGGAAAAATGCATAGACTTGCTTGGTTTTCTTAATGTCTGTCCACTTCAACATCTGCATTTACATTATGGAGAAAATAAGCCCTGCCTGCCTGAGGTAGTCGTGAGAATCGGGTGACATCCTTCCTACCTGGCCAGGCAGAATGGGGTTTAGTATCTCCAGCATTCTGCCCAGTCTGGTTTCTTAGCTCTCCATTCATTCATCTTCATTCCTGTTGTCTCTGATTTTGTGGCCTCACTAGTCTTATTAGCCAATAATGCAACAGACAGAAGGGGAAAAGGCTAACAACTGTATCTACTTTTGCAGGGCTGACTTTGCTTCCCTCTGCTTGCCGTGTGGAATGGGTGCCGCAGTCGAAGCTGTGGCTTCTGGGAGGGGTGAGGACGACCCTGGTGTCTGATGCGCCTTCCATGTTGGTGGGTGGAGCTCAGACAAACACACAGGCAAGAGACAGTGCTGGAGGTGAGACTCTAGACCCACAGCAAGAGAGGGCCAAGGACACGCAGGAGCAGGGCCCGCGGAGGATGATGGGCAGAGCAAATTAGGAAAAGATGCTGTGTGTAGCTCAGCAGGATGCAGATGTGGAGGGAGAGTCTGTGTCCACAGTGCATAGTCCAGGGTGCAGAATGGCAAGTACTTGGGCAAAAGGAATAGAAATAAGAGAGGAATGAACTAAAGTGTTAGTTCAAAATTAGTAAGCACAACTGGCCAGCTGAGTCTTGGGAACTGACCACTGTCCAATGACGTGAAGGTCTACTGAGCAGAGATCACAGCAAAGGGGGCCTCTATCTGCTTATGGTGACGCCCACATGCGGGCATATTCAATAAGATAGTCACGCTGGTGTGATAGGAGAAGTCTGGTTTATAATAAGCAAATCAGGCTCCCAAGCCGTGGGATGCAACAGACTTCAAATTAGAAGCCGAGAAGCAGAGGAGCAGCCGGCTCAGTGATGTGCGTTACCTCTTGGCAGTGTCTAAGGGCAGTTTTGCTGTGGAAAGTCAGTTCCTTGACCCATTACGAGCAGTTAGATACGAGCAGAGAGTCAAGCTCACAGGCGGAGGGATGCCGAGGACCAGCGGTCAGGTGTTCAGAGTCGGTTCCACGAGAGGCATCATGGGGGTAGGAAAGACCCACTGGTAGGATCCGGTCTCTGTGTGGTCTTCGTGGGGCTTTCTTTTTTCCTCTTCCACTTTGGGACTTCTGCATGTATGGCTTTTCTTCTGGCAGGAAGATCGTGTCTTCTTGTGGAGCAGAGCTTGAAGATGTACTCACCCGAATGGCCCTTTTGTGGGCAGGAACCTCAGTCCCCTCCCCAGCTTACATCCAGACATGTTGAAGGACACCTTCATCCGAGCGCAGATTTCCTGTGCATCCTTCGTGTGGCTGTCGACTCTGCCCGTGACTTAACAGAGTCATCAGCTGTGCTTTGTGTTAGGAGCTCCGCAGCCTGCTCTGAGGTGCTGCCTGAGGCATGGAGCTCCTCGTTAGCAGTTTGCTTCTTCTTTATCAGAAACAGGAGACCTGAGTATTGCGGAAACCACCTCAGGAAAGCTCTGCACCAGGTGGACTGCGTGTGAGAGATCCAGTTGCAAAGCTGGGACACTGGTAGTAGCCTAATTTGAACTGTTCCCTTTGTAATAGCTTACAGTCATTAAGAACTTGCTCAAAGGAGTTCAAGCAAGGGTGGTGACCTCTAAGCCCTGGCATTAAAACAATGTGTTTGAGCCATACAGTGCCCCAAATGCTATGTCGCGTGCAGCTCTCAGTACTTAGTCACAAATTGTTCCACCATCAGTATGATGCCAAGATTGTGTAAAGACACTGAAGCCAGAGATCCGTGGTCGTCTGTCCTTCTCATGTGTACAGCTCGGCTCAGGGGAGTGTTGAGCGGGCGCTCTGCGTTCAGTCTGACCGTTGTCACATTGTTTCCTTTCTCTCCCTGCTTTTGTTTATTCCCTTGCCCCTTAAGCAGCCTGATGAAATCTCTTCAGCTAAGTGGGATTGAATTTTGATGAGTGCCAAGTTGCTTTGATGAAATCTGGTATAATTATCTTAAACTCAATTTTATTTGGCTTTAGTGCTGGCATTTTCCATATTGAGAAAATTAGTGCATTTATCTGCTACTGGGGGTGGAAGTCTATAAGAAACAAAGATACCTCAAATTAAAGAAAGTCACAATTTAAGTTCATTTAATACCTTTGTTTTAAAACCAACCTGCCCACGAATTCTAACTTTTTATGTTTAGCATCTGTTCCTTTTCTCCGTACAAGTCAGAATTGACCCTAACTGCCTTCAAAGCAAATGCATAGTGTCTGTTGACTGGAAAAAGCTTTGGTATCTTGTTACCTGGATTTTCCTAAGAAGGACAAAAGAGCTGCACTATTTTGAACACAACACATTGCTTCATTTCATCATAATGAAAAAATTGATTTAAAAAATGTTTATTCCCTAGCTCTTTCTCAGGCTCTAAAGACAGAACTACAAAGAGAGTCAGAGTATCCTAATCTTAGGTCTTAGTTCAGATATGTGATGGAGAGAAAATTATGCTTCCAGAAACTTGGTCTGATTATGGGATCACTCTGTGTGCCTCACAGGCCAGAATTTTGGGTTAGATTATGTACTACAAACAGGGTTTGCAGCCTTCACACAGCCTGAACTGGACACGGACCCCTCAGCCACACCTTTGCTGTCCCTGTGGCCTCTAAGTCTAGCTCTATTCAGACGAGGTCCGTATTTCACTGGAATTGGGAATGGGACTAAGGTGGGCAGCTGGCAGCTCCTGGGAAGAGCGCGGCTGGTCTCCAGACACTGAGAGGTTATTCTCTGTTCATCTCAGCTTTCGGATTCATGCTGCTTCACTGAAGTTCATTCTGAGATTTAACCCCAAGGCCTGAGACACGATGTCCCCAATCTAAAACTCTCACAGATGGTAGCAGTTTAATCACAGGCAGATTATTTGTGTCAGGAAATTGATGGCAGCTTTGTGGCCCTGGGAAAGTATCTTCATCATACTCCTGCAGAATATGTGTCTGTGCTTAACCTGTGCAGAAACCTTCCTGTGCCTGCTTGTTCCTTGGTAGGTTTTCAGTAGCCCTAACCTGACTTTTTTGTGACCAACTATAAGAATTTGTGTATTACACTTATTACATCATTCAATCAAAGATTACTCTACACAACCCTGCTACCAAGTTCTGTGAAACCAAGCAGCTGTCTGTGTTCAACTGCAAAAAACCAGCAAAATGCAGACTCCTGAGGTCTGGAGGTTTCCACACCTTAGAAATGAGCATTCATGAAAAGTGGTCTCATGCAGTGAATTTACATTTTATGTAACTGAGGGTAGCTTTCATGCATAGCTAGTGAACTATCCAGGCCAGTCTATCTGAAATTCCACAGATAAAGCCCCAAAACACAATGTAAGAAGCAGTCCCTGTTTATTGTGTATAGTACGTGTAAATTACCTTTGGATGGAAGACTTCAGAATTTACTTGTTCTAATCATTTTTTATGCCCACTTACTAAGCTGCTGTGATTATTACAGTCTAGAACAAGGATTAAAGCAGGTCATTGGAAGACCAGAGTCCCTAGAAATTTATGTGGTTGGACTGAGGGTGACAACACCACAGGAGACAATTTCTGGATCATGGTGGCTTTTGTCCAACACATCTTTCTAAGAGTCTTTTTTGGATTCTGACTGTGATCTGTATTATGACTCCAGATGAATCTCAAATACTTGTTCTGAAGTCTGGAGATACTTGCTATCTTTTTGGGACAAGGGTTCCCAGATCCAGAGCTTGGAGAGATATGAGAAAACAGGGATTTGGGGGTGTGATACATGCTTTTTCATTCTAGAACGTATTTTATGCTCTAAGCAAGACTGATGAACTGATTCTAGATTTGAAGAGGTATCTGAAGCTAGGGCGGCAGCACTTCCCACTGCCAGCAGCGGCTCAGAGGTGGGGATGGGCGGTGCCATCCACAAATACCTGGCAGAGGCGGTGACTGGCACGGTCACCAGTGGCACACTGCTTTGGTTTTCCATTACTGCTCTATCTGTTATGACTTTTTGTCTTGAGGCTCTTCCAAGAAAATAGGGACCTTTCACAGCAGAGTTTGGAGGAGGCTCCTTGGAGTCCCAAATCCTCCCTCTCCAGGATGCTGGCTGACAGCAGGAAGGGCGTTCAGGTGGGGGCCAAGGAGCTCTCCCCGCCCCTCTCCTTGGTGAAATAGATCATCTGACGTTTTAATTAGAAAAGCGCTCAAGCCCACACTACGGTGTCTTCTCTTGGGATCCTTAACCAGAATCTAAGGGCAGCTTTGCTGGTGTTTTTCTTCTTTTAAAACATGCAATAAAAATGTAGAACTGTGGCCCAGGGAGGGATGAAATGTGAGGGGTATATCTCAAGGGATTGATTATGGGATTAGAGCTTTGTAGGATCCATTTGCATTTCTGTTAGAAAACATCCTCAACTTGGCTCACGTTATGGAACCTGTTGTTTTACTTTTCAAGCCCTTGTTGGGAAAAATCTAGCACTTGGTCTGATAAGCAAACATGGGCATGTACCTGACCCTTGAGAGCTGCCTTCAGTGCAGGAAGCAAGAGCCTGATTTCAGGGCCCACGGGCCCTCGAGGGCAGTGCTCCCTGAGATGTCCCCAGACAGGGAGAGCAAAAGCCAATGGTTCCAGGGTGGCTCTGCCAGGACCTGAAGAAGTGCTACTCTGCAGAGTGGACATAAGGGCATCTTGCAGGATATGCTGGTCTTAGGGACTTCCTCAGAGTGACCTCCAGTTCCAGCAGCTGTTATGCAATTATAAGGCACATGGAGACATTGTATTTGTGAAGCAACCCTAGAAACACAATCTGGTAGCAAACACTAGATTTTGAGAGTCTTGTTAATGTTTTCTGACACACCGCAGTTCCACGTTGGGGTGCACTGGGCTGGAGACGGAGGCCCAAGCCTGGGGCCCAGAAGGTTTGCATTTCAAGACCAGGACTTCCTGCCTCCACTCACTACAGTGTTTTTCCCTCGAAGATGGCAGAATCTGGTTGGCATCAGTGCACATGGGCTGTGTTCACGGGTGACCAATGTGGCGCCTCTGCCTCATGTTCTTGTAGGTTGGGAAGGTGACATTACAAAGAAGCCTACAACACTTCTCGGAAATGTTTCTTGTTTCAACAGTCCAACCTATGTTTTTACAAATATTCTACAGTTTGAGTTATGGAGCAGCAAAACAGAGACCTTGACCTGAGAGAAAAACCCCATGCTAACGTGACGGGCACTCCCCTTCTCTGCAACCATTCCGCAGGAACTTCCTTGTGCCCTTGGTCAGTAGGTGACCTCCTAGTTTCTCCTCTCCTCATTCTCCTTAGTGAACAGCCCAACAGATCCACCCTCCCACCAGGGCCGTCACACCCAGATTTGGGAGCAAATGCTTCATGGTTGTTTGGAAATCCAGAGTGCCTACCTGGGGAAGGTGTGGGAGGCTCTGGGTTTCCTAAACATTCTGCAGGAATTGAAGTGAGAATAGCTCTTGCTGGTGGCCATATGACTCAATAATAACTGGAAGAAAAACTGGACTTGGCCAGAGCTACTCAGCAGCAAGAGTTAGCAGCTTAGTTTTGCTCAGACCTGTTTGCCCTCTCCACAGACCCTTCCCTCATTTCCACAGTTACCTTTGGCCTACCTGACACTGGCGTGGCTCTTAGAAACTTTCCAAACATATTTTATGCTGGTTCAGGGCTTCATCTGGATTCTTACCATTCATTAAAAAGCAATGGCAAGCCCCTTTGTTCTTCGGCCGCCGGACAGCATCAGGCTGTGCTCCAGGCAGCCCAGAATCAGTGTCTAGGAGGCCAGACTCCTCGTGAAAGGAGCTGAGCTGAGGAAACCCAGGCTTTGTCTAATGGGACTTCTCCACTGCGGTCCCTGTCTGTCTCTTGTGTCCTCGAGGGGCTCCGTTCATCAGCTTGGGCCTGAGTTTGGCTTCCAAACCCTTCCAAATTGCTGTAGACACACCAGGCAATGTGGAGCTTCCTGATATGTTACTGTACTGGCTGAGGGGCAGCGAGATATGGTGAGCTGTGTTGTTTCTTTATTTTCTCTAAGTGGGTGGGATAGTAGAGTTTTAATAAATGACCTCTTGTGCCAATAGTGTTGTGGGCAGAATGAATGTGTATTTTGAAAAGAAAACCTTTCATTTCAATATGTTAAGTAATTCTGCAGGAATTCATAAATGAATGGTTTAAGATAATGTATTTTAAGCGGGTTGTCTGGAGTGTTTGCCTGGACAAGGGTGGGTTGTGAGAAACCATCAGAACGCTGAAATAACTTGAGCATTTCTCAGTTACTTTAAGTTCTGAATATTTTCTGAATTCACCAAGACTTTACTGTGAGTAGCCAGATAGGCAAAATATTTGATTTTATACATATACCAAGACATGCCAAAATAAAAATTTTTAGTTTTAGTTTTGGTCTTCAAATTTTTACTTGTGTTATCATTGTGGCAATAAATTTCCTAATTCTATTAGCTTTTTTTAATTTAAATTTTAACTTGAAAAACCTTGGAAGTAAAAATTTTTATTTTACAAGATTGGTGGAACATGACTATGTTGCTGTTTCAAGTGTGCTATTGCAGAGGGGATTAGGATTTTAGGCAGATGTGCCAGAAATATCTTCGTGTACTCTGTCTTCTGTGTGTGTCAATGTGTGTGTGTATGTGTAAGAATAAAGTGCACATCTCCTCATGTGGCTGTTGCACACATTGACAGATAACCAGGGTCAGATCCTCTCGGAAGACTCACTGGCCAGGGTCCCAAGAAAGCAACTTCAGGAAGCAGTGTCCCGTGCTGGCGCAGTGGAGTATGGACGGCCTTGCTGTCCTGTGCTGCCTGCATCAGGTCCTGATGCCTGGCCTCTGACTCCAGCCTTGATGCCTTTGGGGGCTGTGCCCACCATCAGGGTCAGAGGCACGAGAAAGGAGGAGTGGGTCGTGCTGCCCTGCGGTGTAGGTGCAGGTCATGAGTCCTTGTCACAGGTCCTGAGGTGTAGGGTGCAGAGGCTGAGGCCTCACCTTGCTGGCTGCCTCAGGCAGAAAGTACAGTGGGGTGGTGGCTTCCCAGCCATTCCCCGCACTCAACAGAGTCCAGATGGACCGTTTAGCTCTGCACTCTGGCCCCTGGTCCATAGCCAGCTACAGCCTGCACCCACGAGGCAGGCAGAGGGGATCTCCAGCCACTCAGTGGGACATAGTTTTGTGGTCTTGGGTGCTGGTCTGGCCTCTGCTTCTGCTTGTTCCTCTCCGTGGTCGTTCTGGCTTTCACAGGGCTCCTTATTTATGTATTCTGAGACCTGGTCATTCTCCACGAAGTCCTGACCATCACTGAGAAGAGAAGGGTCTTTTACAAACCTAACACCTAGCAGAAAGCCATGAGATGGCAAAATTCTACTTCTAGTCCAATATTTAGGTCATGCCTGTTTCGATCATTATCTCACAATGGCTAACTTTGGGGCTATTGAAATATATTTTGTAAAGCAAGTTTTTGAAGATAGAGGATAGAGTGTAATTTATGTGTATCTGTCCAAATGTTTTCTGTACTTAATCCGCATACTTGACAAAATAAACAAATATGCCAGCCCTTTAAGGCAAAGAGAAGGTGCTACAATCCTGTCTAACTTCTCTAGCGGTAAAGTTGAATACTCAAGACTTTACTGAATTTTGGGAGAGTTTTGTCCTGGACAAAAGATCACAGTGGAAAAATCAGCAGCATTTGCATTCGCCAGATTGGCCTGCTCAGGGCCTAAGGGTAAGCAAACCGGAAGGTGCAGAGTGTCAGGGCTCTCTGGGCGCCCCACCCCGGACTCCTCTCATGTCCACCATCCCTGGGACAAATAATAGCAAACACTCTTGTAAGTGGCACCTACAGAATATTCTTTTTATGCCTTCTGCAATTTTTAAATATAGTACAATTGGTATTGCTTTAGTATTGTAATAAGGAAAAAACTAAAGTGATTTTGTAAGAAAATATTTTGTGATTATCATTACAAATATACCATTCTACACTTTGGGTTGCTGTTTTGAGTAAGACCAGAACCGCCGTGGAAGTGGATCAGAGCTGTTTTGCCAGGATCGCACTTGCCACCTGGCTTTCAGAGGGCTTGCATTTGTCATTGCACATCAGCCTTACTACATCTTGCTATAATTCATCATAATATTTTTAAAATAATTCTCCACCTGTATTCAGGTATACTAATTTATTGATAAGGGGCCCTGTTCACCAGGAGCATCTTCTCTTAGTGAACTGTTTCTCATAACTTCTGCCCATCTTGGGCCAAGAGAGTTTACAGTCATTAAAAACCTTAGAAAGGGAAAAAGCATAGTAATTTCAGATTTTAAGACGTGAGTCTATGACTTCCCCAACTGTGAAGAGTTTTGAAATTCTCACTGCTCAGCCCTTATGACTGATTTGTGTTCAAGGATAAGGTCTTTAATCTTTACATGGGTTGAAGTGAATTCGGAGTTGCATCTAACACTCTGAAGTGGGGCTGAGGATATAGCTCAGTGCTACTGTGCCTGCCTGGCAAGCACAAGATCCTGAGTTCTATCCTTGGTATGGAAAAAGCACCCCAAAACAAATTTAAAACCTGTCACACAAGGACTGAAACCAGAGCCTCTGCACTGAGCTACGTCCTCAGCTATTTTTTAAATGTTTTATCTTGAGACCAAGTCTCGAAGTTGCCAGGGGACTCAGACCTACTTCTTCTTAGCCTCCCAGGGATCACAGTAGTGTGCTCCACGTCTGGTACCACATCTCTAGTGCCGCTCACTGAGGCTATGAACTAAAGCATGTCAGCAGCTTTATAAAAACTGCTCTATGAAAATGAATTTTTAAATATGCTTCAGAGGTAAAACCTGGCATGTGAGCTCCCCTGCAAATCTCTCCGTGGGTTTCATCATTTTTCCAGAGTAGTTAATGCGGTAGTACTTAAAACACTTTCACATGTATGTCTATTTATAGATTTCATTTTACATGTGCATATACCCTTAAATGGGTATAAATTTAAGACCAGTGATTTTAAGAGTGTACAAATCAGTGAAAGAGGATGGATATTTTATGTGCACCTATGATCTCTTCGCCTAGTTTCTTCTAAGGAACTGACTCTTTTAAGCCATCTTACATTTACTTTTAAGCAGATCTGAAATACGCGTGGATGAAGCAGTCACTGGGGAAACAGTGCTGTCTGGTACTCACACTGATCGTGACCTGGTTAATTTAAACTCTGGGTGGGACCAGAAGGTGGCATATTTGCAGGCTCTTGGGGTGCAGGAGAAGGCTGCATCCCTGTGGCTTGCCCTGCGACACAGCGAAGAAGCCAGTTCCAGCCTTGGCTTTCTGGAGACAAGGGGTAGAGAGATGCCCCAGGGTCTGTCCCTTAAGCCGCCAGTGAAGTAGCTGAGGTGAAATGCACACACTTCCTGCTCTCTGGCCACCCGAGGCCTGTCTTCCAGGACTGCACGGTGCCCACCCAGCCCTACAGGAGGTCACGGAAGCCCACGTGGACAGTAGCTTGCCAACACCCAGTCCCTCAGCCCCTTGGCTCCTTCCCTGGCTCTTTCTCAGGTGCACAGCAGACTGGCAGCGTCCTCAGATGTGCTTCTCAGGGAGTGTCCTACTGTCAGCGGTCTCCGAAGCAGCCCCCACCTGCCTTCAGTCTACAGATCTCCCAGTACCACCCCCACTGTGTCTTCCTGTGGAGGAGGTGACCTTTTCTCCTCTCCTCACCTCTCCTAGCTTCTCTTCTCCAACCCTCCCCTCCCCTATCTTTCCTTTCTTTTTCAAAGTTCCCCCTTCTGCAGTGTTGAGGACCAAGCTCACGTCTGCAGTACTCTGCCCAGAGCTGCAGCCCGACCCAGAATTGTGCTTCCCGCAGCCAGCTGACCCCAGGGCTGAGGCTGCCCCCAAAGAACCTCAGTCACCTCTTTTGACTTCTGTTTCTCCTCTTCCTTGCCAGGTGCCGCTCGGGGCTCATTACAGGCACCTGACTCCCCATCCTACCTGGCTGCCCCACATAGACTTCATGTTCATGAGATCCACAGTGACTTCCGTTCCCTTCCAATAGGATCTTCTGCGGCTGCCGCCGCAGCAGGCACCAGCACCTGTATAGTTGGGCTGCAGTCTGGGCGCCACCCGCAGCCCCTCTGCACTCTTGTCTCCTGTCCCATGGTCTCTGGTCCCACCTATCTGGTGTCTGAGCAGCCTGCATCCTGCTGAACTTGCACCTGGGCCTGCTGACTCCTTAGCCTCACAACTCCTTCAGTTGTCTCTTGAGTCATCTTTTCTTTTTATTTCAGAGGCCACCTGTGGAGAGCAATACGTATTATATAGGGTTGTCACCTTTTATTTTGTCAGAGTGTTATTTCCTCAAAACAAATATGTACCTTGGTTATGTCGCCAGAGTTTCTCAGCATTTGCTGTATTTCAGTGATAGAATCACTTTTTAAAAACATACCTTGCATTCATTCTACTAGGGTCATTATTGTGCTTTAAATTTTCAGCCAACTCTTCCACATTTTGCTAATGAGCCACCCAGGGCAGTGGTGGAGGCGGATCCCGATGTGCAGGTGGGGCTTTTCCCATCCCAGTCTGTCCGAGAGCTCGCACCTGTGTGTCCGTCCTCTCTCTAGTACTTACACTTCAGAGTTAACTTCTGGCGTCTGGCTGTGGGCAGACTTCTCTGCTGGGGGGCAGAGGGACGTGAGCACAGTATGTCTTGTTTGCATGTTTTCTGTAAACTCCTGTGTCTGGGCAGAGAACCTGGGTGCTGCAAGGGGGCTGGTTACTCATCTTAGACAAGTTACCAGCTCCTAGCTTTGTGTAACTGGATGTCTGCATACTTTACTCTTATATTTGATCTTATTTTTCTATTTTTAGAGCAGCATTTATTTCTGTGACTGGACACAAACAAATGATTCAGTTAATTTTATGAGCACCCAGCATCCAAACACAGAGTGATGCAGAGTGATAACATTCATGTGTTTTGACACCATTTAGAAGAAAATAAAGGAGGCTTGTGTCAAACGGGGACTGCAGATCTCAAATTGCCCAGCATGACTGGACCAGGGCTATCTTGGAGCCAGAAGTACTGAAAAGCTCTGATTTGGAAGATATGTGAGGAATAAAGACATACTTTATAGTAATGTTCTTTCTTCCATAAAGGAAATCGCATTCATTTGAGGAGAGCTGGTATGCACAAAGTAACTCTTGTCCACTGTTGATATAATTTTTAGCACAAGATCAATAAGAATTATTAAGTAGTTTAAACTTTAAACTTTGTCTTATAATTAGTGTAATTTCATGTCACAGGATTTTATGGGAATAATGTAAGCTTTTTATTCACTAGCAAAGCAGTATTATTTTTCCAGCTGAGTCGATGTGTACCCTGAAATAGACTGGCACAGCGTGGCTAGCCTGGCTGCCTAGTGTGGGGAAGCAACTGGGTCCTACAGGCAGGCAGTGGGGTGAGTGTGTGAGTCGTGTCACCACCGCGGGGCAAGGCTGCGCTCGGAGCCCAGCCTGCACCTATTCTGACAGCCAGGCAGGCTCTGCTCGTGCTGTGGAGCCAGATGTGCTACCCTGACCCCCCATCTTTCTGTGCACAAGGCCACAGCTGTGTGCTTAGTGAAGCTTTATTGAGCATCAGTCCTGCCTTGGACGCCTGGTTTAGGGTGAAGCATGTAAGTCGTTACAAAGCCAAGACGATCCAGTTTAGCCACTGGTGCTGTTTTCTGCTCTGTGGCTCAGCGTGCCATGGAACTCAGAAACTCTCGTGGTGGAGTGGAGAAGCAAGGGGCGTCTGTTGCACAGGGCTGTGGGGCTAAAGATGCTTGAAGTCTATCTTTGCTCCCTTGACCTTCAGTTTTCTCTCAAACTCAGTTTCTAAGGCTTTCCTCTTATTTACTTCCAACACTTTATGTTTGTGTGTGACCAAGCTCTCAGACATGTGCTCACGAGTGATGGCTGTAGAGTTCATATCCAGCTCCTTTACCTAGCAGCTTTGTAGATACGTATTTTTAACTTACTTTTCCTTTTCATAAAAGTTCCTAACTCAAAAACTGCAGTGAATACTTAGTGAGCTGCTACATGTGAATATTGTCACAGCACATATCTGGGCACACATGAATGTTAATTAGACAGTTCTAGTTATCTGATATCTGATATTGTTAACATCAGGCCACTTATAAAGTACAGATAAACCAAACACAGTGGTGCAGACCTGTAATCATGAGTGCGTTGGAGGCTGAGGCAGGAAGATTATAGTTTCAGCCCAGCCTGGCACTCAGTGACTTAGCAGGACTCCGTCTCAGAATGAAGAAGAGGAGGAGGTCGGAGCTGGGGCTCAGCGTGAAGGATCCGAGAGTCCAGTCCCTGCACTCCGGACATAGACAGAAGAGTGAAGAACACAGAGAATCTTAAGGATAGTGGGTCTAGAGCAGTTGCTCCCAAGCTGTGAGGGCACTGGACCCCCTGCAGGCTGCAGGCAGGTGAGGAACAGACACAGATTCAGACAGAGCTATGAAAACCATAGCTGAGCCCGGCCGGGCGGGGCTGTGCAGTGATGATTCCATGTCCTTAAGAACCAGAGTTCACAGGGCAGGCAGAGCTGCCTCCTTTTCTCCATGATGGGAGATCTGTGTCCTGTGTTGGTGGATGAACAAAAGGCAGCTCTTGGAATCACATCTGTTCCGAGTTCCCTGCAGCCTCTCTGGACGGTGGAGGTGAGGGTGAGAGGGGCTCACTCTGCATTTGAATGTGTTGATCAGACCCTTGGAGGAGGTAATTGGATGCTTTCTACCTTACCGAAGGCTGAGCCTGGTGTGTGCTCTGGCCCTTCCAGTCTGTGGCCAGAAAGCCCTGCCCCCTCCCCCAGCCAAACGGTGTGCATGTGGTTTGCTTTCTGGGTGCTGTTTTGGGAGTGCGTGTGTTCAGTGCTTGTGTGGGTGCCAAGCCACAGGACTTGGCTATCTTTCAGCAGCTAGACAGGGGGCATGGAACTTGCTATTGGTCCCCAGCTGAGAGCATTGTGGATGGGATTTCTTCTTGGTAAACATCCATCCTGAAGTGAATTTATTTCCCCTATGCATTGTTTTCATTTGGCTGCAGAATCCTTGCTTTCCTGGACATGAGTCCTTCTCAGTGTTACTTCTCTCAAAACAATGAAAAACTACTTTTCTCACTGAGTCACAGGATGTGAGATGACTCCTGTCGGACCAGCGGTGATGCCGCAGCAGACAGCTCACCACTGTGGTGTGAGTGGTGGTGTCCACAGGTCGCGACACTGCACACTGCAGGGCAGTTCTGTGCAGACCCTTCCGAGTCAGCGAGGGACAGCAGTGCAGATCTCTGCTCTCCCAGGCATTCTCTTTTGCTCTCACATGATCAGTGGCCACATCACTGCCACTGTGAACTGGATTGGATACTCAGGTCAGCTGTGAGGAGCTGCGTTCTTCATTCTGTTGTGTCCTAGCACAGATTTTTGGCAGGTACCTACTGTTTTCCTTCCATTACAGCAAAACATATCCAAAAACATATACCAGCTGAGAGGCTTTGGAGAAACCCTGGTGGCAGAAGCCAGTGGCCTACACCATGGTGGTCTCCTGTGGGCGTGCCGTCAGCCCTGGGCTGTGCACCCCTCTGTGCCGCAGTGCTGGTTGGAAGGCATCTGTCTTCTGTGTTTTAGGTGCAGGCACTTGGAGTGGCGTTTGTCCCAGTTCTGTTAGTTTCCACTGTCTAAGCCCCTGAGGTAAAGGCTATCAAAAGGTTAGAAGCAGCATTGGAACTGTCTTCACAGTGTGATTTGGAATACTTTGGCAATAAAAAAGTCCAGCCTCTAGAATAAATAGGGAATTTCAAAAGAAAAATAGGCAATCTTTATATAAAGCAATGATTTATGCAAACCTTGGAGGCTAAGCAGCACATCTGTTAACTGCATACTTTCAGAAGGAGTAAAGCATGATCTCGTGAGGTTTAAGGAACATACAAATCATATGGACTATGGTGGCCAGAGTTCTTTTCTTTGAAACTGTACTTGATTAACCACAGAAGGAGCTTCAAAGTCCAAATCAGAACCTCGTTGGTTCTCATAGTTATTAAGGGAACTAGAGCATCTCCTGGGGCTCCGAAACACTTATTGTTGCATGAATGGATGGATGGATGGATGTACATACATGTTAATGTGGGTAGATGGGTCTTGATACACACTTTCACTATTCATTTAATGTTTCTCATTAGTCAGAATATCTGAAATTTGCCACTGGTATAAACAGAATTGTTAGTTCTCTGTCTCCCAAGATTCAGTTGTATACTTTCTCTGTAATATGTAACAGTTGCACTCATGTGGAAGGCGGTGGTCACGGGCCTCTGGTCTAAATGGTGTCTCTGTCCGTGTTGACAACCCCCAGTTTCTTCCTGAATAAAGGAAAGGTTGGAAGATCTGACACTAGGAGTAAAACCACAGTCAGCCTGTTGCAGGATCTAGAAAGAAGCCATGGAAGGTGGCCAGGGCTGCACTGGAGATGTTGGTGTGCTGTGCTCTGATGGTCATGGTCTCCTGGCAGAAATGGGAGCTTATCAGTTAGAGAACTAGTGAGAAGCTTGGTTTCTAAGCTTATCAGTTAGAGAACTAGTGAGAACTAGCGGAAGCTTGGTTTCGGCATCTGCTTTATACAACAGCAGGATAAGAGTGATAATTTATAGTGAAACTTCTAGTAGCAACTACCATAGTTGCTGCACTAATCTTTTCTGGTGCTTTGAGTAGCTCTCTGCTTCCATATTCTCTTACATTTTCTCTAAAAGTCTGCAAACTCTCTAGCATTCATGTCTAAGCCTCTCATCCATCAGCAATTAATTTTTTCGTGTAGGTGTGAGTGGGGACGAGACCTCACTCTCTTCCCCTTTGGACACCCGAACACCCTGCGTGATAGTGAGAAGCATGTGCTTTCTTCTGTTGTGTCATGTCAGGTTCAGAGATGAATGTCCACGGTGGGTCCTGCCTTGTCCCCCAGTGGATCCCTAGCCAGTATCATCAGTCACTAGTGGAGCCCAGGGCGCCATGCTCAGCACAGTGATATGCAGTGCTCCTCTCGCTTCTGTGTCGGTGCCCACAGTGGTTTCTCTCACTGGTGCAGGTGTGCAGCTTTTCAGAACTGATGGACAGACACTATTTGTGTGTATGTACTGGGGTCAACATGATAGTCTAACCTATAAACACATCACAGAAAGATTCAGTCTAATTAACATTATCAGTACTACACCAGTCAAACATTATTTTGTGTGAGGAGAATGTTAAAAATTATTTTATCAATTTTGAAATACATGATATTTTAGCTGTGAGCACTGTACAGTGTAATAAATCACTAAAACTATAATTTTGATCAATATTTCTTCTCTTACAATCCTTTCTTCCCCCTTTTGGCCCCAGGAATCACTCTCTATTCTCTATTTCTACAAGATTTTTTTTAAGGTAATGCATACAAGATCATAGAGCATTTATGGTGGCGTATTCACTTAATATAATGTCTTTGAGTCCCATCCATGCAGTTGTGAATGATAGCATTTGCCTTTTGAAACCTGTGTAGTATTCCATCAGGTTGCTTCCATATTTTGGCTACTCTAGATTATGTATTCTACTGAATTGTAAGTTTAGACCATCATATTTCCCTCTCAGTGGTGATTCATTTAAAGCTATTTCTGTTAAATCTCACATTTTATGTCATTTGTAATCTTTGAATTTTTCATGCATCCTCCAGCTCTTGAGTAAGTTAAACTGATAAGAACATAGTGATCGAAATACCCCAACAAACAGTGGTTGTTGGGAAATTTCTTACAGACATCATGCATGTGTGTGTTGACAAGGACAATAGATTCATTGGAATTTATCTAATGTGTTTGACAGTCTCACTACTTTTCATAAAGAATGCATTGTTTACAGATGAAGAGAAACCAACCCATTTCATTAACATTGGGGTATTTCTAAAAAGTAATCAGCCATGTTCTGCCACATTAACCTCCAGTCGTCATAGACAGAGAGGACCCAGCAAGGTTCAGCATTCTCGGATCTTCATGGTGTGAGGTCTCCGATAATCAGAGCTATGGGCACACGCTGTGTGAAGTTCCTCCTTGTTGAGTGTTTTTCCTATACATGAGACACACGGCAGACATTTGGGTAGTGGACGCAGGTCCTACAGGAGGCACAGCAGTCGTCTGCTCTTCATTTGGAATTGTAGACTTGATTTTGGCAAGTGTTTGTCTTCTTCATCCTATAAGAATAATAGATGCTTGATCTTCTTGGTCTTCTACCAAACCAGTGATGGCCTCTGGCCCCATGAGTGTCAGGGCCCAGTACCTAGCTGAATGGCTGGCTCGTGATGGGTGTCGGAGCTGTGACTGAAGGGCAAGGCACTACTGCGCTGTTCCCCCTGCCCGCCCTCACAGGAGCCTTCTCGTCATAGTACACGAGAGGAGGGAGGGGCAGCAGGATGGAGTAGGGACCCTGAAGCTTGTGACATGGCCTGATCCAGCCTGGCCTCAGGTTGTGGTTTTTCAAGTTGCCCAGCTTCTCTCCTCTGAAAAATGGGATCAGACTGTTTTTCCATAAAGATATTTTTAAGATAAACCTAGTTCACTTATTCAAAACGCTTGGCACTTGGCATGTACTTACCTCCAGGGCAATGCTGTGCAGATGATTTGAGAGGAGCTAACCCTGACCTTTCTGAAGGAAGAGACCTGGCAGTAGGCACCTTTGCTCCTGTGTTTTCAGCTGCTTGTGCCTTGGCACCAGTGGCATTGTGTTATCCGGCCCGAGAAGTATTTTGCTTGTGTTTTCCATTTTTGAGGTGCTAGCTCTGCATTCCCTTTAGAAAGATCCTCCACACTTGATTACAGTTATCATGGTTTTTATTTTTGTCTAACTTTAGAACTGTTGCAGATCACATGAACTGTTTTCAAGACCACTTGTTTATTGGGTAAATTGGAATGTTTGAGAAACAAATCAAGTTGCAGGAGGAAGGACCACTGCCACAGGAGTGGCGTGTGACGTGGGCCTGCCCGCCTGTACATGGCATCATTAGTGGGCAGCTGGGTGCTGTTTGTTCTTCTGAGGAGCTGGTGACCCCACTGGCCACGGGGAGGGCGTCTCGGCATAGCTGCAGAGCAGCCTCCTCAGTCTCTCCTGTCCCAGCAGCAGAACCCCGCATCCTCAGTCACACTGAGGCCTGAACAGAGCCCCTGTGCCCCTCAGGGGTCAGTGCTGGGCAGCACACCTGTTCGAAAACTGTAGCGCTGTGCTTCTCCTACTGCCAGCTGGGAAACAAGCATCCAGTGTTGTCTTTCCTTGAGTTCTCCACGCGCACCCTGGTGGATGGTGGAGGCTTCCAAATGTTTGACTCCAGGAAACAGAATGCCTCAACTCTGGGGCAGAATGGAAGTGAGACGCAGGCTGGGGGTCCGGGGGCGCCGGGGGAGGGTTCCAGGGACCTGATAGTGTGGGGGGCGCGGCTTCCTGTTCTTTCAGCTGTGCTCATGTACTCATCTGCTCGCCAACTCCTAGAGTGACTATGAGATGGAAGGAATTTCCTGGGCAAGAGGGAGCAGGACAGTGGAGTGAAAGGCATGGTGCTAATCTCCCAGATGTGCATGGGAATCACCCTGGATCTATGTGGCTTTGAACTCTTAACTTGATTTGTGTGCTGATGTAGCCCTGGGAACCTCCTGGGTCTTCTCTTTACCTCTCACACCAGCTCAGAAGCAGGCTTCATTCCTATCGGGTCAGAAGAGAGGAAATGAAAGCTTAGGAAAGGTGAGAAACAGTCCAACATCACCACTGCTAGGAGCTAGCTCTGCTTTGGATCCAGTGCTGCTGAGCCCTGATGCCTGCCCAGCCAGCACCTGACCCTCTCTCTGCTGGGCGTAGAGTGGCCCCCAGACTGCCAGGCCCATGACTGGTGTAACTTGGAGGCGACAGGAATGTGTGCTCAAGGTGGAAGATAGCTGGAGAGTCTGGCTCTGGGCCTGCGTGGGTCGCACCGAGGACTAACATGTGGTGACCTGGGAGGCATAATCGCTCTGTGACCTGACCAGGCTCAGTGTCAGGCACAGACCAGGGCTCCCAGCTGAGGTGACTCTCACCTGGCCGTGCAGAGCCAACAGGCTCTCTGGGACTTGCTGAGACTAAACAGTAGTGATTCAGTAAGAGCTTGTGTGGAGCCCTGAGTGTGGCACGGCCTGCAAGCCAGATTCGCACTGTTGACGACATCTTGCTTGAATGGAAAGGGAGGAACTGAGCAATGAGTGCAGGCAGCACGAGTTTACTGGAAGCCCATACGGGAAGTTGCTGCTTTTTCGGGCTGAATGGTTCAGAAATGGACTTTGCAGTCACAGGAAGACCAGTACCTCTCTTCACAGAACTCAGCCGTACAGATACTGTCTTCCTGGAATCCTCTACTTGTGTTGAAAAGCAAGTCTGTAGTTACATCCTTGTCCAGTGACCACCAAGGATGTAAAACATACAAGAAGAGAGAAATGGAGACCTCTGCTCCAAGTCCTGCTCTGCTGCTGGTCACTACTGGACTGGGTCCGCCACTCTGGGCTTCTGGCCTCACTTGCTCTGTAGCTGACACTCTGTGGCTGGTGTTGTGGCCACTCCACTCAGGATGCCAGCTGGTGACCTTCAGTTGGCTTCTGCCCTTGGTGTGTACCTCTGTGCGCTGTGGACCGGTATAGTGAGGCTCAGTGCTAGATGTAATATTCTCACCCTGATCAAGAACCTGCGCTTCTGCAGGGGCTTCGTTCACTTCCTGTGA
>PVIR01019882.1:0-31390 GCA_004026965.1 Petromus typicus
CTCCAAACTGATCTTCACAGGGGTTGTACGAGTCTACAGTCTCACCAACAGTGGAGAAGGGTTCCATCTTCTCCACAATGCTGTGTTGGTTTCTTAAAGGAGGAAAATTTTGATTCTTCTATATTTCCTATATTATTTGAATACTGTAAAAGTTCTTTTTATATTTTTTCATCAGAATTTAGCATAAAATCATCTCAGCTTCAATGCTTTTCCATTCTAATTACCTTTAATATCTACTATTGGTGTTTGATATTTGCCGCTGATAGCTCAAAGCTTTAATATTTGTAATGTTAAAAAAAAATCTTAAGGGGGCCGGGGAGTTAGCTCAGTGGTTCTGGCGCCTGTCTTGCAAGCACAAGGGCCATGGTTCAATTCCCTGGTAACCACATAACAATACTGGGTGTGGAGACCCACACCCAGCAGCAACCAGTACCACATACCACAGTGCCGGGCATGGTGGCTCATGCCTGTAATCCCAGCACTCGGGAGGCAGAGGCAGGAAGATTGTGATGTGAGTTGGAGGCTGAGCTCAGGGCCAGCCTGAACCACAAAGTGAGACCCTGTCTCAAAAAACCTAAAAAAAAAAAAAAATCTTAGGTTTCCTCAAGAAAAAAGAGCAGCAATATATATGTAACATTATATTTATATATGTATATGTACATATCGATATATAAAATGTACCAATCAATGTGGTGCTTCAAAAGAAGAAAACTGGTAAGACAAACGAAAACCGTGAAGGGGTTACTTCACTAACACTGTAAAGAACCACCTTTGCTATCTGACTAGTAGTGACCAGTGGTAGCCAGACAAACAACTAAAACATCCAAAAGGTTGGACATAAAAAAGAAACACTACTAATTCTCCTCCCAAGCACCCCTTCAAAAGACAACAGAAATGGTGAAACTGGTTTATCCCCATTTTCTTTTTCTCCAAATCCTCTTTGTCTCATTTTGTCTCCGTTTTCAATCAAGGTCAGGAAATGAGTTACAGCTCTTCCCTTTGTAGAACTTTTTATTTTTTTTTAAAAAAACATCTCCTGCAAAGTTAGACTGAAAATGTACTTCCCTAATTTCTCCAGAAAGTATCTTCTGTCTGGTCTCTGTGCTTCACACCACTTAACTTCTCTCCTTTCTTGTGGCTGGTAGGGGAGGGGCCCTGGTGACTGAACCCAAGCCTTTCAGATGTTAAAGACACAGTCTGCCACTGAGCTACACTCTCAGCCCCTTTTGGAGTGCGTGTGCAGGTGTGTGTGTGCACCAAGCGTGCATTTGCTGAGACGTGTCCTTCAACAGCAGTCATTTCCAATATCACTCCATTTATAATTGTAACTGTGCCTCTGGAACAGAACCGTTTTCCCGGCTCATCTTGCTGCTGCACTCCCACCCACGACAAGGCTCCTTCCCCTTATGTTCTTACTCCAGTCCCCAGAATCACCACCCCCAAGAGCACAGAAACTCAGCAGTGGCCTCTTCCCAAAATGACTTCACTGCTTCTGATACAGCCTTTGAACCTCTTCCTCTCACCATCAACATCAAAATTAAATCTGCCCTTGTATCAGAAGGTGAACCACACTGAGCCTGCTGTACTGCCAGGGGATGAAACGCGACATGATAAACAATCAAGTCAAGGATAAATTAAGTCACATCAAGCCTGTCAGGACCAGTGTTGTCCTCTGAGTTCTCCTGTATCTTAGCATGATGTAGGAAATCGGGCCCACGCTCCATGAAAAAGAGCCTTTGTTTCTCATCTGTGGGAAAGTAAATAGGCGGCTCCTGCAGCTCAGCTGTGGGTTTATGGAATTATGTTCTAAATTAGTACAGATTGTTACATCTATTCCCTGTGGTAGAACTTGAGAAATTATTTTTCAATTGTATTTCAGTACAACAGAGGCCAGGGATCCAATTTTTATATCTTATCTTTCATTCCTAAAATGGAGAGAATTAGCAATCCTCATGGAAATGTTTCCTCCCAGTAAGTAAACAAATAAAAAGATCACACTGAAAGTCATTTCCAAAAGGTAACTTATAAGAGGACAGCAAAGTTCCTTTTCATGAGGTCTCTGCTATTCAACTGTTTCTCATCTGCAGTCACCATGTCCTTCTTCATTTGAATTATGGTCTTTGCATTTGACAAATCTGCTACAGATACTGACTGGGTACCAAGTAGTGAATATACCCTCTGATATGTCCAAGACTTTTTCACAGTTGTTGGTGCAGGTGATTTGGTTTGACGAATGAACTATGAGCTCCCATGTCTTTCCTGAATTCAGTTCGTGAATTCTGGAGTGCAATCACCACCCAGGCCTCCCTCCCGTCTCTTCCTGCATTGCTACGATGCGAAAGGCCACAAGGTGGGAGCTCAGCATTCCAAAGCACAGACCCTTGAGTCACCTGACGACAGGAGGCCATTATTTAACTTTATAAATTAAAGTTAACAGCAGCTAGCATTAATTACCTTAAACAATACAATGCACAATCATAAAGATATTGGGGAAAAGAAGAACCTGAGGAATTATCTGCTATACTTTCAAGTCAGCTTATCTGAGGAAGACCTTCACCACATGAAATCATAAAACACAATGGGATTAAAGTCATGCTACTCTGTCAGGAGTGTCAGTGGGTCTATATTCCTGGCTCCATCTCTTCTAACTTAGGTAAAAAGAAATCTCTACTGTCTAGACCTTCTAAATGACATGCAATGACACCTCACAGACACAGGACACAGTGGGAAAGATACTAATGTAGTTTGACCTCCTCAACTTGCTAATGTTGTAGGAGCTTCATGTCCTGCCCATGTTATTTTCCATAAAGACAAAGATAAATGACAGAGAGAGGAGAAAATGGGCTCCTCCCTATTTGTGTCTGTATCTTTGTGTGTTTGCATGCACGAAAGACAGAGGATTGTCTCAACCTTGTCATGGGACAGAGATTTGAAACTACCAGATGATGAAGCTCTGGACAGAAAGTGTTCTGACTGTGATGCACTGGTTTGGCCCAGGTCAAAGCTCAGATGATTTCTATCTGCTGGTTCTCAACGAATATTCACTGACTGGATACTGATCACTGATACTGATAGCCATTTAAGGAGCTAGTAACTCAAAATGCAAATAAAGGCATGCAGTTAACATTGAGAATTTTCCTAGAACAGAATAATCACATACTTCCTGTGACTCAAAAATTCTGTCCTTAAGAATACATCCCCAAGAGAACCACTTGCACGTATATACCTTGACTCAAAATTCAAGATTATTTTTAGCAGCACTGTTCACCATGCAAAGAACCAACTGAGAACAGTGCTTTTTCACTGGAGATTCAATGATTACAATGTGATGTATTTTCCAAAAGTTAGAATGAACAAAATACAGTGATATACAAAATATGATGAATCAGAGGTTCGACATGGCTGACTAAACAAGGTGTCACCCAGGAGAAGCCAAGAAATGATCCAAGGAAAAAGAAGGCATTCAGAAGGTCGTCAGGGCTCTCACACAAACACAGAAAATTAAGAAAGAAAACATACATGGACCAAGTCAAATGAATGAATAACCAAGAAAAGGAAGCGGCACTACTGTGGGTGTGTCATCAGGAACTCATTCCTCACACTTCCGGGAGCTGCCATTTTGATAGTGAGGCAAAATGTTTGAGGAAGCTTCGCAGTGCTGCAGAGACTAGAATCTGGGGATGGTTTGTGTTTGTGTACTTGTGTTCACTGTTCCCATCTACCCTCTAAATACTGGGGGAAGCTCCATTTTTGTATTCTGTACTCCAGTGTCTACTGTGGGCAGCTGAACCCATACCCCCTGCCAAACAGGTCACACAAGATACACAGGTGAAGGGCCTCCTAGCTGAGTGGGCACAGCTCACGATTCTTTCTGCCTGTATCACCTGCTGATTCACCAGTCTGGGAGCACCTGACCCTGGCACTCACCTAATAACTCACAGTACCCACTGAGTCATAGGCAAGGGCTCCCAGATCGGATGACACTGTGGGTCTGCAGGTCAGACCAATGATAGAAAGTGAGTCTAGACCAGGGAGCAGAAGTTCTGCCTGCCTGCTGGATTTGGGGTCAAAGGTACCAGCCTCCAACACAGGCTGAGTCTGTGATGACTTTACTTTACACATGGCCTCTTGTCACAAAAGTTTGTGCCTAGCTACAGAGAGCATGGATAGGCACTTACAATCAGACTGCAATTAGGACAGCAAGGGGACTGTGCCAGTCCATGGGCTCTTTGGAACAAGAGTTACGCAGTTGCAGGCATGGCAGTCCTGTACAGAGTTCCCACAAGTGCTTCCCACAGTTCTCCAAAGGCCAAGGAAACCCATCCACATGCTGAGCACACAGCAGGGATTGTGGAGTCCAGGAGCCAAGCACACACACCCTGAGAAACCTGAGGAACCATGTAGTTCCACATCTGAGTCTGCCATCTCATGCAGAACCCCCAGCCAGGGCCAGAAAGCAACTGAGGAGGCCCACTGGAGAGCGTGTGCAGACTCACCTGACTCAGTGGTGCCCTGTCTGCCAGTGAGTATGCCTGCTGTTCTACCATCACACCTGGCAAGGAGTCATCATCACACTCTGCCTGCCTGCCGGAAGATGGGAACATGGAGGCCTGAGACCTGGCTAGCTTCGGCTCTGAGACAGAAAGGCCAAAGGTGACATTAATGTCACCACATATCATCATGCTACTATCAAGCCAAGAGGGAAAGAGGGAACATCTAAGCTTTCTGGCAAAGAAAGTACATGTGAATCACATGTACACCCTCATGCCAGAATATTTTAATAGAGTCCCTATTGCCTATCTTCTGGGGTTGTCTGGTGTTCATTTTTTATGGGTTTTTGTGTTTACTTGGGTGTTTTGTTGTTGTTTACTTTGGCTCTATTTGCTTTGATTTAGTAGGGGTGTCGGTTTTCTCTTTCACCTTATCTCCCTAATTTCTACAACACAAGTTGTTACCATTATACTGTTTCTTATTAAGGCCTTTACTCACATATAAACTCCTGTCAAAGTTCATTCTATAGTATTTATTTTATCTTTCAGGCACTCCCTGTCTTCTTCAGCATGAGCCTTCTATCCTTCCGCCCAGTCCTGTTCCTTATGCTTTTACATATCTTACCCAGTCCCCATCCTCACATGCCTCTTTTCCACTTTACAGGTACTCATTCTTAACAAATGGTTCTGAGAGCTCCATAGCTTCACTCAATCACAAAGTACCCCTCTTTCCTCCTTTATGTCTCCCAGATTCTCACAAGTATCTTCCTCAAACTCTTAACACTAACCCTTCAACCAACTGAAAGTTAATCAAACTCCTGTTGGGATCCAGTTTTCTTCATTATCTATCACTACTTTTGCTAGCAACCTCTATGCTTACTGATCCCAGTCCTTGTCCACTCACCCTTTAGTCTCTTCCCTTCACTTCTCCTACAGCTTTGCAGAGCAACAGCTGATATAAGTGAACACAGTCTATTCAGAGTACTCACAAAGGCTGAAGGTGTAAATGCAAAGTCCATCCTAAAGAGGTGATGTGGGATTAGATATGTTGATGCTATAACTGGAAATAATTTTCTCTATAAACATATGGAGACAGGAACCAAAGAATTTATGTTAAATAACTGACAGAGTAACGCCACCTCTAAATATAGATAAGAATATATCATGGGGGAGACAGTATGTTACTAAAACTGTACTTATCAATGGTAAGCTCTCATCATCCTACTAGACCTCAACACACAGTAAAAAAATAAAAGCAAAAGGGGAAAAATTGGTTATACATACAAAAAGAATCACAGTAAAGCAAGACAACAGACTACCCTCAAGATCTCCAATTTCTACTAAGGCAGATCAAGGGGGCACAAATTGAGAGGAAAGCAAATGCCAGGTAGCAAAGTTTTACAAAAAAGTTGAAAGGATAGAGAAACTTGACAAATTTAAAGAAGTGACCCAAAAGTTTCTGAAATTATTATTCAAAATGCCAAATGTAGCTGTGAAAAAAACAAAACTTGGAAGAGAGGACCAAGACAGTTTAAAATATGAACTACAAGTTCACCAAAGATATAGAATCTATGAAAATGTAATAGAAGTACCTGAATCAAAAAACTACAAAGAATTCACAAATTGCAAAAATAGTATGAACTCAGTATGTCTGAAATTGAAGACAAAACAATAAATTATAACAAAGTACTCAGAAAAGCCATGAAAAAAAAAGGAATAAGAAAAAATTATCCAGCAACTGCTAGACTACACAAAGAAGACAACCCTATGGCTAGTTGGAGTTAAAGAAAAAGATGGAAGATAACAAACACTGAATTATGTGATTAAAGAAATATAATAGAAAAATCCCCAAATATAAGAAAATAGGTCAACATACTGACACAGGAGAGCGAGGCCTGGCTTTCCACTTAAAATACGAGCTCATGTTCTCTAAAATCTAAGAATGAATTTTAGGAGTGACCAATGGAGGTGTGAATAGGAAAATTTTATTGAGAGGAAAGCTTCTGCCTAAAAGAGTCAGAGGGGGAATCCAGAAAGGTGGGTAAGCCACCCACCTCATTTTTCAGAGGACTTTTATGGAACCTCACCTCTCATGAGGTGAGACAGATTTAAGGTGGAGCTTCCAGTAAGACTCAAGAAGGTGGGCAAATTAACAGTAAACCAGAATATAACCAGTAGAATGAGGCCTGAATTGGTCACTATTCTCCAGGAGTTTTGCTGATGTCCTTGACCTTTGGTAACAGTCTCCTTTCTTGTGAGTTTTCCAAGGGCCTGCCCTGCCTGTCTGCCTGCCATGTTTCTAACTATCTTTTCTACCTGTAATAATACAAGCAAGTCAGGCTTCCAGAACACCAACTAACTGTGAGGAACAAAGAGATTTACCGATTTGTATCATTATCCAATTTCCAAATGTCCAACAGAAAAAGTTTTAAGCATAGTTAGAGAAAACAAAATTATACAACAAGGTAAGCAGACTTCTTAACACAAATTTAAAGACCAGAAAAGTATTTCAGGCCCTAGTAGCAAACAATCTCCAATGCAGAACTAACATACCCAGCAAAACTTTCCCTCAACATAAATGGAGAAATAAAGACATTTCATAAAAAAGGACTACTTGAGAGACACAGCAATATAAACTAGTGCTTCAAAAAACACTTGAGAATATCCTAGACAGAAATAACAAAACTAATAAATCTAAAAACACAGACAGAATGAAAACACCAAGCAAGGTCAAGGTCAATGGATAAATATTATAACAAAAATATGACAGGGTTTAAAAACAAGCAAACAAAAAATGAATCACTAACAAAGAAAGAGCACAAAGATAATGACCAACATACCTCAGTAATCTCTCAATCTTAATGGCTTCAACTCTCCAGTTAAAAAAACCACAGATTGGTACATTGGGTCAAGAATACAACCCAACCCGTACTGCAAATAAGAAATTCATCTAATTCAATAAAACATTTACAGACTAAAAATGAAAGTATGGAGAATGGTATTTCATGAGCCAGGATACCAAAACCAGGAAGGTGTAACATTTTAATCTCAAATATGATAAATGATGAGCTAAAACTTATCAGAAGAGACAAAGAAGGTCACTACAAGGTCTGGGATTTAGCTCAAGTGGTACTACAACTGCCTTGGAAGAACAGGAGCCTATGCTCATTCCCCAGGTCCCCAGTACCACAGGAAAATTATTTTAAAAACAAGATCACTAAATACTGGTTAAAAGAGTAATCCAACAAGAAGTGGTAACTCTTACAAATATTTATGCACTGAATGTTGGAGCACCTATTTTTATAAAACAAATACTGCCAAACAAACATCAAATAAATATTAATCCAAACATAGTGGTTATTAACATTTAGTGGTTATTAACCACTAAATACTGGTTAAAAGAGTAATCCAACAAGAAGTGGTAACCCTTACAAATATTTATGCACTGAATGTTGGAGCACCTATTTTTATAAAACAAATACTGCCAAACAAACATCAAATAAATATTAATCCAAACATAGTGGGGGTCTTAATATGCTATTTTCTCAAAAAGAAAGATCTACTAAACAAAAAAATCAGCAAAGAAATATCAAAATTGTATCACACCTTGAAAAATTGATTTAATAGATATCTACAGAGAACTCCACCCATACTAGAACACAGCATACATTCTTTTCTGCAGCACAGAGTATTTCCCCAAAACAGACCACAGACTATTCCACAAAACCTGTTAAATAAACACAAAAGAATCAAAATCAATTCATGTTTACTATCAAGCCACTGCACAATGAAAATAGAAATCAATCACTGAAGAAGCAACAGAAAAATTAGAAGCACCTGAAAAATTAATAACACTGCTGAACAACCAATGGGGGTCACATAAGAAATCAAAAAAGAGGGTCGGAGAGTTAGCTCAGTGGTTCCGGCACCTGTCTTGCAAGCACAAGGACCCAGGTTCAATCCCCGGTATCCACATACCATACTGGGCGTGGAGACTCATGCCTAGCAGCAACCAGTACCACATACTACAGTGCCGGGCATGGTGGCTCACGCCTGTAATCCCAGCACTCGGGAGGCAGAGGCAAGAGGACTGCTGTGATGTGAGTTTGAGGCTGAGCTCAGGGCCAGCCTGAACCACAAAGCGAGACCCCATCTCAAAAAAACCTAAAAAAAAGAAAAGAAATTAAACAATTTCTGGAAGTCATGACAATGTCTAATACACCAGAGCTTCAGGGACACCAAACAGTCCTCAGAGGGGAGCATGTTGAAAGCAGTACTCTTATGAGGAAAAGTCGTCTCATACAAATAACCCCTTGAAAAGCCTTAGGATATATGGAAACAAAACAATCCAGGCCCAAACTGGAATTAAGGCAGGAAATCACAAATACTAGAACAGAACTCAATTAAATTAAAAATCTTAAAAATATAAAACACTGAAAAAATTGAAGATCTAGTTCTTTGAAAGAATAAATAAAACAGGAAAATCCTTAGCCAAATTTATTAAAAGAAAAGAAATAATCACACCAATACAATTAAAAATGAAAATAATATAATTACGGAAGACACCATCAAAATCGAGAAGTTAGTAACTACTATGACAAAATGTATTCCAACAAACTGGCGAAGTTCAGTGAGTCCCTGAAGTATGAACTACTTTCATTCTGGGAGAACGTTCATAAGTCAACTTAGATTCACTCTTAAGTCTGACATTAGCTTTATACACCTTTGACACAGATACACTATTTATACTGCTTTTCACTTCCACACAGTCCCCTCCGCATCACTGCTGCTTCTGGAGATCCCGGCTCTGACTGAGCACTGCACTGCTGCACACAATCACTCTATTGATCAGCACGCAGCAGCACGTAGGTGACAAAGTCCAGAAGACACGTGAGCTACTTCTGCATTTGCTTGCATCTATGAATGTTTGCAGGGTGAGTTCCATTCAGACACTCATACTTATTACGAAAGCTATTCCCAAAATACCCAACAACTCAATAAAAAGCTAAGAAAGCGAGATTTAAAAAAAAAAATTGACAAAAGCCCAGGACCTGATGGATTTACTGCTTAATTCTACATAACCTTTAAAGATATTTTTGTCACCAATGCTTCTCAAGCTCTTCCAAGAAACTGAAAGAGATGGAGTGCTTCCAAACACTCCCAAAACTCCAGTGTTCCAAAAACACTCTACGGAAGTCACTGCCAATCTAACTCCAAAACCAGATAAAAGCCCAGTCAAAAAGGAAAATTGCAGGCCACTGTTGAACATAGACATAAAAATCCTGAAACAGGCCAAGGATTTAGCTCAATGGTTCCTACGTCTGCTTGCCAAGCACAAGGTCCAGCATTCGATCCCCAGTAACCACATACCACAGGGCTAGGTGTAGTGACTCACACCTATAATCCCAGCATTCCTTGGGTTCAAGGCTGGCCTGGGATACATAGTGTGTTCGTAGCCAGCTGAACTACAAAAGATAAATCCTGTCTCAAAAAACAAACACACAAAACCCAATGTGGTATTTACGTATAACGGAGCACTGCTCAGCTGCGAAGGAGGATAAATTTGAGATGTTTGTAGGAAGATGAATGCATCTGGAAAACATAATATCGAGTGAAATAAATCAGATGTACAAGTTTAAACCATATGATAACTCTAATCTGAATAAGGTATAGTACAAACAAAGAATATAATAACAAAGACTATTATACAGTAGAACAAAATAAGGGGATAGATCTCTTGCAAATGGGAAGCAGCACAAGAGACCCAGGATGAGAAAGTGGAAGACCAAGGACAGGAGGCGGGGAAGCAAAGAGAATTAAGACATTCATGGACAGGAATCTGATAATTGCAGTAAATGTAAATATTATATGTCATAAACATGACCTCGGAATATAAACAAGAATAACAAAGAGGAAAAAAGAAGAATCAAGATATATCATGCACAGGTACAAATTCTCAATGATGAATGTGATCATAATGTATTCCTACAATTTACCAATAAACTTAAAGGAAAAAAAATAACAACATTCTTCACAAATGCTGCTTTCACACACAAAAAAAATTGGGGACTACTTTACTCCCCTGAACAGCTGGTAAATTTGAACAAATCACCATATTAGCTTTTATACTAAGTTTTTTTATCTGTTAGTAGGAGCATCAGGAAATAAATGAAAATACTACAACAAGATCTGAGTATTTAACAGGTTTCTAGAAACACTGATTGGATTTTAATATCAAAGAGACATTAAGAAAATTGTTGTGATGCATATTCAGTGATGTTGCAATCAAGATAACCTATGATAATATAGATTTCTTTGCTTTAAATGAGAAGTTCAGCCTTACTCCTGTGCTTTTTCCTAAATCTGTTCTCTAGAAACACGCAAAAATAAAAAATACTGGTAATCTACATATATATTTTCTTCTATAGCTTCTATTAAGTAATCAATGTTCACTTATATAATATTTTGAATTTTCAGAGTGATTATTTTTCTCTATTTGGCACTCTTATAGCAAAGGTAATAAATTTCAGCTTCAGATTTTTGCAATGGAGTTACACTAAAATGTTTTCTAACATTGGGGAATTTTTACACCATGGAAACTTAATTGCATTGATTATCTTTTTTTACCCTCAACTGTTTTATAATGAAACTAAATAACAGATGCAATAATGAAGCAAAGGATGAGCGGAATTTACATATTTTATGCATATGCTCAGGAGAGTAACTGTGCTACTTTGCTTGGAAAGGTAGTTAGGGTCATCATTTGTTTCTGAAAGAAGAATCCCAGCTCCCTTGAGGCAAGAAGGGCTAAGAATGGTGACTTCAAACTAATGACCTAGGTGTCCTCTTTTGCATTTATGTGGGGGAAAATGAGAAAATAAAACTGGAAGGAGAACACTTCTTCTCACAGCAGAGTCACAGGTGAAACTGTTAAAGTGGATTCCCCATCATACCTGGAATAAGGCATTAATGTTTAATTTACTAAGCGCTAACTAATGGAGGTAGACTAAAAAATACCTTCTGCAAGATCCAGTTCATGAACTGTTTTGAACTTCCTTCATGAAATGAAGAGTATATTTAAAAAGAGTAACAGAGACCATTACAGCATCCAGCCCTTGCCTCCTGGGTCAGCACCAGTGAGGCCAGAACTCACTGGGTTGGCAGCCCTCCTGCTCTCTAGATGCTGCCCTGAGAGGAACCAAATGCTGCTGGAGGCCACTCTTGTCCACTCCCTCTCCTCTGCATCCACACTCCTACAGATGCACACACAGCAAAGTTACAAGAGCACAACACTGTTCATCTTTGGACCTGGATGACATTCTCCCAAAGTTATCTTACTGGCTGGAAATTCCAAGAGTAAAAAAAGGACCAGGACATGCACCACAGTCAAGGATTCAAACTGCCTATTATTTAAAAACTTTTCATAGCTAACATGGTAGCTCATGCCTGTAATCCCAGCACTTAGGAGGAAGAAGCAGGAGGACTGCTGAGTTCAAAGCTAGCCTGGGCTACATAGTAAGTTCAGCACCAGCCGGAACTATAAAGAGAGACCTTGTCTCAAAAAACAAAAATAAATAAAAACTTTCTAAGCTGAAAAATGAATTTTAAGACAGAGACTAACTTCTTTTTTTAGCTGGCAAACAAAAAAATATTAGAATGCAAAGAAATTACTTTGAAACTGATAAAAAGCATTTTTCCATTGAAAATCATCTTCTTGTATTATGATTAGCACTGTTAATATATTGATGAAGCAGAATCCTAGTAACACAACATTCTGGGCTATCGCTACCAATTTATTAGAATTGGCCCTTGAGATAAAACTACACTATAGTAGGAGGCAAGGTGACTAGAGAACTTGGACCAGACTTACTAAGGCCAGGCACAGAATAACAGTATGCAGTCCTGACATGGGATCAAGCCACTCTACACCGCACCAACCCTTCAATAAGAACATACTACACTTGGCATCTAACACCGTCTTCCAGTGCGAGGTAAGTGGGACCTGGATCAACTATTAAAGAAGACACGAAAGAACGTCACTAACTGATTTTGCACAAATGTCTTTTGTTCTTGTAGTGACTGAGTCTGCCTGTAGAACGTAACCTTCCCTTTCTCCAGCAAAGCACTCTTTTCTCTCTTACCACTTATCTTGTTCTTCTCTTTTATCCTTACTCTGATTTCTTCCTTTAAATAAATGATAATCATTCACAGCCCACCAACTGTTGTGGCCAGTTCCCCGAATAGGCCAAGTAAAAGCCTGGTCCTTATTCCATCTGATGACCACACCAACAGGTAAAGAATAAGATGTCACAATTTTAATCCAGGAAAGATAATTCAATGGGAATCTGTTAAAAATGTAACACAGAAGATCATTTACAGATTACAGAGAAAATTCTGAGAAACTTTTGGTAAGCCAAATCTATTATGATTATTAAAAATATAGTTGTTTGTACTCACAAATAGAAAAATATGACTCTAAAAGGGATACTAAAAAAACAGCACATGCAGACAGACTGGAAGACAAAATGGAGATGTTTAGATATTATTGATGATTATCACTGACTATCTAGTTTTTTACTTTTGGACATTATTTCAAAATTTAGAAAAGGACAAAAGGAAGTACTATATGAATTAATGATGCGGATTACTTTTATAATCATGATAACATTAACTCAGAATTAAATTAATTGTAAGGTATAGGAATGAATTTGTGGAATAGGACTGATAATATACTCTGATACTATTTTTAATTTCCTCTTCAACAGACTCTATCGTCTTAAAATCTAAGGGTCAAATACTATTGAAACTGACAACATTAAAAATGCAGCCCAAGTACAGATTTCCAGACCTCAAACTGGAATACACTGTTATTAACCATTTTAATGTTTATTAGTACGTGTTTGCAGCACGTGGTTTCTTTGTGGGGAGTTGGTACATATACATCAAGGTCTTCATTCTCTTTACATCATTTTTTTGTTCTCCTATGTTTCAATCCTCTGTCTCTTGTTCCAATTCCTATTTGCAAAAGATCTCTCTCCTTCCTGTAAACTAGCTTTTATTTTTCTCTTTATTTGTTGAGTTTCTCATGTAGGTGAAACCAAGTGATACTTATGTGTCTGATTTGATTTGAGATTATAATCTCAAGACGCTACAAATGTTTGTTATACTTATCTCAGAGGAGGATTTCATTGGGTATAAATAGCACATTTTTATGTATTCATCTGTAGAGGGCCATATAGATAATTTATAAGACTTAGCTATTCTGAAATGTTCAGTTATACATACGGGTATGGGTGTATCCCTGTAAGAGACCTCTTGGGGGAATAGCTGGAACAAATAGAATTTCTAGTTTTGATTTTCTAAGGACTTTCTAGCCTGATTTGCATAGTGATCTTACTAGTTTAGAGTCATCACAATGTAAAAGGGTTCATTTTCCTCCACATTCTTGCTAAAATTTTACATAATCCCATTTCTTAATGACAGCTATTTTTTCTGGAGAAATATAGAATCTTCTTGTTCTAATTTGCATTTCTCTAACTGCTAGTCACGGAACATGTAATAAGAATTCATTGGACATTTTTGCTTCTTGACAAAGTACCTATCAATTTCAGATGCCCAATTTTTGTCTGACTCTTGAGAGTTTGATTTTTTTTTTGTTACTGGGCTTAGTGTTAGATCTCAATATTACTTCAGATACTAACATATTAACTGAGATATAGCTGACAAAATATTTTTTCTAGTCTGTAGGTTCTCTTCACTCTGCTGTTTCCTTTGACATGTAAAACTTTAAATTTGAAATAATTGCAGTTGTTAATATTGTTACGCAATTGGGATTCTGTTTAAATCCTCTTTTATGTCAGCATCTTCAAGAGTTTTACCACTTGTATCTTCCAGCAGACTGTTTCTGGATTAATAAAAGCATTTTGATATTAGTTTAGTACACAGTGGGAAATAATGGGTCTAGCTTCAATCATCTGCATGCAAACAGCTAGTATTCCAAGCACTTATGATGCCGTCTTTCCTCCAGCATATATTTTTGGTCCCTTTTTCAAAGATCAGACCCCTGAGGGTTGGAGACTTCATTCAATGGTGCCTCACCTGCCTCTCAAGGGTAAGGTCCTCAGTTCGATTCCTGGTGCCATAAATTTTAAAATACATATAAATAAATAATGTGCCTGAGGATGTTTCTGCATCCTCTCTTCTGTCTCCATGACCCACGTGTCTGTCTGAGTTCCAGTGTTGCATTGCTTTTAATCACCGCAGCTCTGTACTATAACTTGACATCTGGATTTTTGAGTCTTCCTGCTTTGTTGTCATTTCCCAGGATTGCTCTTGCCATTCTGGGTCTCTTGTAGTTCCACAGGAATTCAAGGATGGTTTCCCTTGTGTAAGAAACACTGTTGATACTTTAATAGGCATTGCATTAAACCCTCATCAATTTTGGAAGTATGGCCATTTTGAAAAAATTGGTTTGCCTGTCTAGAAACAGGGCATATCTTTCCATTTCCTGATGCTGTCCTTGATCTCCCTTTTCAAACTACCAGAGATTTCATTATAGAGTCTTGCACTTCGTTGATTAGGCTAGCTCCTAAACATGTATGTTTTTCTTGACACTATTATAAGTGGTATTATTTTCCTAATTTTTTTCTCAATGAGTTCATTGGTGACATACAAGAACACTCTTGATTTTTCCACTATGTTGATTTTGTGTCCCATTATATTATTGAATTTGGTAATGGTAGGAGTCTTTTGGTAAACTTGTTGAGTCTTCTATATAAAGAATCACTGTTCTGGAAACAATGATAATTTGACGACTTCTTTTCCCACACATACCCACATTTTATTTCTTTCTCTTGACTGCTCTGGCCAATTTGATAACACTGTTTAACAAGTGTGGTGATAGTGGACATTCTTGTTTTATTTCTGATTTTAGAGTGAAAGCTTTCAGCCTTTCTCTATGTAGTATGACTCTGAAAGTAGATTTATTACATTTTTATTTATGTATAAAGTCCTTCTACGTATCTTTTCTTCAGCATTTTCATCATGAATGGATGCTGGATTTTGTCAAATGCTTTCTTTGCATCTGCTGAGATGAGCGTGTGTGCTGCTTCTGCGGTGTTCCGCATTTATTTATTAACATATATTGAGCCATTTGTGCCTCTTTGCATGGGCTTTTCTTTATCAATAAATTTTTTATTAGCACTTTACTTTCATTCCCTATTATTAGATTATTCATGATTTTGTATCTTCCTTGCTCAATTTTGTTAATTCATATTCATCTAGGAATTTATCCATTTGTCTTAGATTTTCCAGATCACTGAGATACAGGTTTTCAAAGTTGTTACTAATAATCTTCTGGATTTCAGGGGTGTCATCATTTCACATTTTATATTTCTAGTTGTTTCGAGTCTTTTTCTTTCATTGTTCAGCTTTTTTTTTTTTTTTTGGTAAGATTGGCTAAGTTTGACAATTTTGCTTATTCTTTCAAAACAGCCAACTTAGTGAGTATATACTCAATTTTATTAATTTATGCTCTGATCATTATAATTTCCTTTCTTGTACTAGCTTTTGATTTGCCTATTCTGATCAGTTTTGGCTTGATTTCCATTTTGTCTGAAAATAAGATAATCTTGCCTTTTTGGGGGAGGGGGCTTCCCATTGCATGGGGTATTGTTTTTCCTCTTTTTGTTAGCATATAAATTTCCTTTTTAATTAAGTCTATTTCACACAGTATGCCAATATCAATGGGTTCTTATGCAGTTGGAGGCAGCACTAAGAACATGAGTCACTGTGTCCTGAGCTGCCAGCCAGAGACTGCTGTGGTGACTGCGGGAGAAGCGCCCAAGGACACAAACCCACAGAGCAGAAGCTGGCACAGGTGCTGCCATTGGAGAGAATGGGAAGCTAGAACCTGGGACACAGGTCAGTCCCGCAGTTGCTTCATACTTCCAAGTTCTCACAGTGGATGAGGGAAGGACAGAAGCAGAGCCCACAGCAGCTAGAGAGTGGACTGGGCAGACCTGCTGAGAGGCAGGGGCTGGAGAGCGTAGACTTAGCTCTTGGGGCCCAAGTCCCATTCTAGCCTGAGTACCCAGGACTGGAAGCTCACAATGGTGCCTGCTTCCCACTGTAAATGGCTCTCTATACCCAGCACCTACACCAGTGCTGGGACTTCCAGCCCAAACGAAGACCTGCCAAGTCCTGAGCTCTGCTCCTAAACGTTAGCCTGAGGAAGAGCCAAAACTATCGTACACTTTCTTTTACTACTCTTTATTTCGTTGTACTTTTTAAAAAATATTTTAGTTTAATTGTACTTTTTTACTCTGCTCTTTTCTCCTATACATTTTCCCCCTTAGTTTTCTCACTATTTCATTCTCTTTTTTGAGACTGTATATCTATGCTTTGTCTATTCTTACTGTTCTTTTTTTTTCCCCCTAATATTTTAGAAGGGTAAGTAATTTGCTTTCATTTATTTATATCCTCTCTTACCTTTACCCACATCTTTTCTCCTGACTACTTTATTCTATTAGATCCATTCTTTTTTTTTTTTTTTTTTTGAAAGGGTTTTGCTTTGTAGTTCAGGCTGGCCCTGAGCTCAGCCTCAAATTCACATCATAGTACTCCTCCTGCATCTGCCTCCCAAGTGCTGGGATTATAGGCATGAGCCACCACGCCGGCACTGTGGTATGTGGCACTGATTGCTGCTGGGTGTGAGTCTCCACACCCAGTATGGTATGAAGTTACTGGGGTATCGAACCCAGGCCTTGTGCTTGCAAGACAGGCACCAGAATCACTGAGCTAAATCCCTGGCTCATTAGACCCATTCTTAATTTTATCTTTCTATCCTTTCCACTTTTCAACTATCTCCCTTAACTTTTTCTCTAATATTCATATCACTCATAGAATCTTTCCAAATGCCCACTTGTCGCTATATATTTTGTACACATTTCCCCCTTTCTAAATATATAACAACATGTCCTCAACATCAATAGGATCCTTTGCCTTCTTCTATTTCTTTCTTCCTAAAGCACACAGCAGATAACATTCACATTTTTTCCCTGTCTTTCTACTTATCTTTTTTTTCCCCACCTGGTATGACCTGATCCTCTAGGCCCATGCTTTAGATAACTGATTTTGTGAAATTATTATTGAATGCTGTTTTTCACCGTAGAGAAGACACACCCATTGCATCTAGTTCACATTATCTATGGATCAAGTGGGTGATCATACTGGGGTTGTCTTGATGCTCACACTGTAACCATGGATTTCTTCTCTAGACTAAAGGGAGACCCCAAACAAGGTCTTACAGTATGTTATTTCTCAATTGGCCTCAACAGATCCCACTGCAAGAGATCAGACGGTTATGGTTGTAGTTGAGTTGATGCCCTTGGAATAATCCTGACCCAATGAACAACTGAGAGCCCATGAACTTGTCTGCCAAATCCAGCATCACACCAAGAAGAGGGACAGCAAGAGTTCTTAACTAGAGAACTCACACTCAATGAGTTTCTGGTGCTGAGTCTGAGCTCACTTCAGTCCTACTGTGGAGGGATCAAAAGAATTAGTGGGGTGAGAGCACTCAAGAGTCTCAGGCAAACAATCACATGTGCAGTGCCTCGCTGAAAAATTGGATTTACGTTCCTATTAGTACATTTTTCTATTTATTTAGTAACACTGGGTTGTGCTACTTTCTTTCATAATTTCACATGTCCGTTAGGTTGTTATACTTGTATATTTCTGTGCATTGACTCTGATTTAATAGGTATCTAAGTTCTCCCCTCTGCTTCACATCTTGATCTAGTTTCCTCTTCTCAAATCCTTAAAACAATACTGTTAACATATTTCGTCCTTTTTCCAGAACATTGAAAGCTTCCTTCCAATTTCATAAATTCAATATACTTAACTCCCTTACAGCCACTCCTATCTTGAGCAGTGGAATTAATCAATCTTCCCCACCTGAAGCCTCTGACTTTTCCACACTGTATCTAACTGTTCTCCCTATAAGGAAGTTTTGATAACCACACAGCTTTCCTTAACCAGAAAGTGAACAACCTTTCTCCTGTATCTCACACTTGTTCCCACAGAGTATCCTTTGAAAACTCTTAATATTAAACCTTCAACTCAACCACAAGTACTCCATTAAAATCACACTTCACATCAATCTTTTCTTCTCATTTAACACTAAACTGCCCCTCAAATCTCTCCTTTAGTGCCTAACATGAGTCATGCAACCACTTCCCATTTTCCTAGCCTCCTCACCTGTTTCACTGCAGAGGAAACACAAATAATAAACTGTCATAATGTGCAAAGAGAATAGATGAAGGGGGAATAATTGTAAGAACTATCATATGAAAATGCTGCGAGATTGAATGTGTGGATGCTGTTATAAATAGAAGCAATTTTTTCAGCAAAACATAGGGACAGAGTTGGAAATCACTTAAACTAAAGAAGGTGTAAATACTAGTATCAGATACACAAAATTAAAAATTATTCATAAGGAGGCCACATCCTATTTTAAAAAACCTCTATATAAGCTACTAACTCTCCTCACTTATCTAGCCCTATGCCTGCAGTAACCTTCCCTTCAAAAAGGGAAGACAAAACAGAAGCCATGTGTGATTTATATATACATATACACAAATAAACACAGATACAAACGGAATGGGTAAACAAAGAAATAGATCTCTGAATCTCTCCAACTCTCCCAAGACACAGCAAGACCCCACAAAGGGAGGGGAAAAAACCCAAAAACTAAATTCGAGACATCAATGAAAAATTTTCAGAAGGGATGAAGAAAATAAATTAGTTCAAAAAAGACACGAACCAAACATTCACAGCAATTGCATTCACTATGAACTGTGATTAGGCCTAGTTTTCCAGCCCACAGGCCAGCTATGGCATGTCAGGACATAACTCTACCTTCACCTCCAGCAACAACAAAGACCCCAATGGTCCTACATGTTGTGATGCTTCAGGTCAGAACTACACTAGGATCTTCATCTACATAATTTCTCAGTGTGTTACGATGTACTGAACCCACTGGCCTCTGAGTCACCTATTATATTTGTTACTCCTGATGTACCAAAATTACCATCCTCTGAGACACCTACTGTGTGCTGGGCTCTGAGGAACCTGTTACATTATTTATTCCCAGTATTCACAGAAGTGCAGCAAGCACTTTTGTTTTTACTGCCCAGGGTAGCACAGATCAGGCCCAAGTTCAGCACCTTCTCTAAAGCTCATTTCTGTGTATTAATTAATTTGCCTTATGCTGATGGACTCACAGAAGACTAGAATTTAACTGCACGGGTTCTAATTACATCTCCTGTATCTGTTGCTTACAACCCAGAACTGCTTTTGCTATTCTAGATGACTTCTAGTTGCACATGAACAACAATGATATTCCCCACAGAACTGGAGAAAGCAACTGGAAGTAGAAGAGACGTTCATTAGTATTGGCCATTGTTAAAGTATATTTAGGTTTTATCTTCTTGCTATTAAGTTGTGTTTCTTATATATTGGCTTAATCAAACATATAATCAGAATTTAGTACTCTGAGCTCAATCTATGTAAATTTATTTTTACCACATTACATTGAACCAGTTATCTTACCACATCCTATCTACCCGTAACAGCCAAAGCCGAATAATGCTCTTCCTAGAAAAACAAACATTTCTTGGCAAGAGAAAGATTAAAGATACAATTAAGTCATCTTGTAACTGACATGACTCTGGAGGATTCGACTTTCCTATTATGTGAAACTTAGCCAACCAGCTCAGCCTAAATTTTTTCTTAATTGGCTGTCACAGTTTTTAAACCATAGCTAGAAAACTTAATTTGACTTGGGTTAGAGAACACCCAAAAGTACAAGACAAGAAGATGAGACCACTTTTACAAGTGCTGCATTAGTAGACTTCCCCACACCATAGGCTGCCATTATATAAGGACAGTTAAAAGCTGAGTAAAAATCTTTCTCCAGGTGACTTTAATATGAGGAAATTACTACTCCTTCGCTCTACCTCTGTCGACAGGTCTCAGAAGTGAAGAAATCTGCTTCAACTCTAAACTTCACGTTTCACAATCCTATTTCATATATAAATATCACAAAGGATGAGATTAACTGCCAATTTATCACAAAGTAACATAATTTTTTATAAGTCAAATTCTTTAATTTCTGTTATAAATTTGAGCCATTTTTTACTTTTAAGCGTGTTTTCTCCCAAAAATTTAGTCTATCTAATATATCTGGCAGGTAATACAAACAAACAGAAACCAAGGGGTATTTTTAGGTGCTTCCAGCAGACAAGATAGGACACGTCTAATACAGGTTTAAGATCATTTTGCAGGCTCAGTGCTGTTTCAAACTCTTTGCCCACATCTTTGTTCCTGGCTCTTAAATGAGGACCAACACTGCTGTTTCATTTTCACCAAACTGCTAGTTTCACAGTTCTAGTTACCTCCATCTTTCTCACTAGCACACAGCAAGAATGAGACTTTATTTCAATAATTAAACCTGAACTAACAAGGTCATTTATAAGAACTAAAGAACTTCGGGAACTTGCCTGGGAAACACTAAAGCACACGAAATAGTTAAGATAAACATAAAAGCAAGAGTCTTGTAGGAAAAGTGGAGAAAACTATACCAGTGGGGACACAACTGAGGAAACACAAAAAGAGACTGTAGAGATCTTACTACATGATAAATAGAACAATCAGTAGATAAAAATATTTTTCACAAGTTAAAATATCAAAAAGAATCTAGGAAAAAAATCACCATTGTCACTTGAATCTCTAAAAATGAACAAGGAGTAACTTAACAAAAACTATCTTTACTTGAAGTTCTGAAAACCAGTTAAAATTTTGTTAAGGGAAACTGTAAATTTTTAAAGATTTTCACCTACTGGTACAAATTCTCATTGTGGAGTGCAATCATGATATGTACATGTAACATACCAATAAAGATTTCAATAAAAAAATAAAATAAACACATGATTTAAAAATTTTTTTTTCAATCATTTAATTTAACCCAATTAAAGAATCAATGCTATTTAAAGAAATTTAAGGATTTCCCTTCAAGTTATTCTGTTATGTTAAAATATTTCATTCTAATGTTTTTTAAACATTAGGGGCAATAAGTACAATGCCATCAAATTGACAGCTTTGTTATTCTTTTATTTTTAAAAGTCAAAATCAAAACACATGTAAAGAGAAAACATAACTGACAAATTTTATAGGAGAAAAAAACCTTCATATAAAACTTAAATTATATAAATCTAAATGCCAATTTTAAAAACTTATGTGTATGATTTTATTCTTTCTTAACTTCTACAAAAATAATGAAGTAACAGTCTGAAAATCACAGATATATATATGCTTTCCAAGAAAGGGCTAAGAAAGCTCCACTCATATCCACAAGTGAAACAATACAAAGGAAAATATTCTTATTTCACTTTTAAGCATCATCCCCCCCATATGAGCTGTATTTTGATTCAAAAACTATTTTTATTTTTTCCAATTCTTGATAATTAATTAATTTTCTCCTGTAAGGACATCAGTTTTATTATTTTTAAGCAAATGCTTAAAGGCTATACATTTCAATCTCACTGCATTTTAAGTTTGTTGAGAATAATTTTTAACTTAAAATGCAGTTACTAAATTTAGTTTCATTTTATTGTTTTGGTAAATATAATATTTAAAGTTTTCTCTTCTGTCTCACATGCTAATAAAGGAGACATAAATCTATTTTGTTTTCTTTACCTAATAGGTCTTCAAGACTAATGTAGACATTAATCATCTTATTTTTAGACTTCTCAGTTTGTGACTGCAAGATCTCGGAAACAACCAAAATGTCCATCAACTGGAGACTGGATAAAGAAGATGTGGTTCTTTTATAAAATGAAGTATTCTTCTGCCATTAAAAATGATAAGACTGAATCGTTCATACTCAAATCGATGTACCTTAAAGACATCCTCATAAGTGAAATAAATAGGTCACAGATGTGTAAATATCATAACTTTTCTTTGGTATGAGAAAAGGAAGATGTAAATGAGTTCTAGTATATATAGCTGATATTGTGAAGTAGAAAATATTTAAAAGGAAAGAGTGTATAGGGGTAAATAACAAGGGGGAAAAAGAATATGATAGTAATAAAAAGGAAACAAAGCTTACGTATACAGGAGGTAGGGGGTTGCAGAATGGGTGGGGAAAGGGAAAAAATGAGAATCATTTCATGTCATATTCTGGTACAAACTCTCAATATTGAATGAGATGGTGATGTGTACTCATAATGTACCAATAAAGACTTGAATTTTTTTTTAAAAGGAGCTTTTTTTCAGTTGAAATATAAAGTGATTTAACAATGTGAAGGTCATCTCAAGATTAAAAAATATTTTTCAATGTAATATATACACATGCACTTGAATGAAATGCATATTCTTATTTTTAACCTTCTCCAAATTACAATAATTTATCAGGAAAAATTTTAAGGCTTGAAAGTGCATCATCACTATCACCTCCATCAGGATGTTGGGTACAAAACAGGCACTCAGACATTTACTGAATGAATCACCATGTAGCCACCTTCTATGATCCACAAACGGTGTGTCACACGTATTCTGCACTTTACTCAATTAGATATGCATCATGTTTCCATCACAACCTTGTAAATTAAGATTTACAATCCTCCTTTAAAGGTAACAAGAAGGTATGTTGAGATGACTTAGAAATAATATCAAACAGCTAACAATGGAGCTACGCTTCACTTTTTTTTTTCTGGCTCCAAATTCCATTATTCTTCATATAATCTACTACTTTAAGTATTAAGTTACTTAATAATAAGTATTGAATTAAATAAATAATTCTGTCAAATACAAGGTATACTGATAGGTGCTCAGGTGAACAGAAAAATAAATGGACATTGGCCACATCCTCAAGAAGTTTATAATCTATGGAGAACACAGTTTAACAGACAACTAATTATGTTAAAGAGTAAAAACAAGGAAAGAGGAGAAAAATACTAGGGTAACTTAAAGGTACAATAAGGAGGAAAACAGTCCCAGGGCAAAGGATTCAAATGTTGCTTCAGGAACGAAAAGAAATGGGAACTAGAACTTGTAGAGCAAATGCAATTTGACAGGTGACATTTTTAGAGGAAAAGCAGAAATACAGGGAAGGAGGTAGGTACAGATGTAGATATTCAAACTTGGATTTACTCCTTCATAATTAATTGGCTATTATAAATATTAGGAAGACAGTAGGTGGAATAGAGTATCTGCATAGAGTATCTGCTTTGTTCATTCTAAAGCTGAAGAGAGAAAAACGCCAGAAAAACAAACAAATGATCAAAAGTTTTCATTCAGTTAGCTATGAATGAATTCAAACGGATTTGGATTGATCAAGGAAATGAATAGGTTAATATGAAAGAAACTGTATAATGTCTGTCAAAAATTAGGTACTCACATTTGATTTGACTCAACAATCCCTTTGTAACAGAGTAATTACTCAAAAAGTTTATTAGGTAGAGGGCCGGGGAGTTAGTTCAGTGGTTCCTGCGCCTGTCTTGCAAGCGCAAGGACCCAGGTTTGATCCCCGATAACCACACACCATACTGGGTATGGAGACTCAGGCCCAGCAGCAATCAATACCACTGTTCCACAGTGCCAGGCATGGTGGCTCACGCCTGTAATCCCAGCACTCGGGAGGCAGAGGCAGGAGGATTGCTGTGATGTGAGTTTGAAGCTGAGCTCAGGGCCAGCCTGAACCACAAAGCCAGACCCTATCTCAAAAAAAAAAGAAAAAATTTATTAGGTAGAGAAATAACAATGAAATAGCCATCATCTGAACAAATATGAGTCACTAAGAAACATTATGCAGCTTTTTAAAAGAAAGTTTAGATTTCTCCTTTTACTGACTATAAGGGATAGACATAACTCATTGTTAAAATAAATATCGAGTTGAAAAATTAAAGCATTATATGATGCCACTGTGAGAAAAAGTTAATTACATCAAGTGTTGTGAAGGTATAAGAAATAGACAATAAAATAAAAGAGTTTCATTAGGTTCATGATTTGGGGGATTGTGTCCATGGAAGCCTTGCTCCAAGGCAGGAACATCAACCAAAAGGAAATGACACAGGAAAGCTATTCAACCCACGTCAGCTAAGAAGAAAGAAAGGGGGAGATCCAGGGACAAGAACACACCCTTCCAGTCTTGCCTCTAGGAACCCACCTCCAACTACGCTCCACTTCCTTATAATGCATTAGCCGTGCACTTCACTCATCAATGAATTAATCCACTCATGAGTACAGTGCCTTATGATTCAACAGCCTTCCAAAAGCACCACCTCTCCATGCTGTGGATGGGACTTTCAGTGACAGATCTAAACGATAAAAAATGGTGTTAAAAATGCTCTTATCATCTGACCCAACAATTTTTTTAAAATAAAACATTCTAAAAAAGATATATATTTAGCATATTAAAACATTTAATTAGCTTACGGCTTCCTTTATGCTACTCCCCAATACATTTAAATTAAATTAAATGTATTTATATGTATACTTACTGAAGAAAAGAGAGATGGTTCTTTTTAACTCCTATTTCCTCCTCTTCTTTTGCCACTCCAACTTTGATCTATTTTTTTCCTACATCTTTAGGATTAGGCTCATAATTGCTATTTTTTAACATTAATCAAACCAACTTCTTGCTTCTTTGGTTTGCTTGTCAATAATCTATGTTTCTCTTTAGATCATCAATTTTTGTCAGAATATAAATTTAAATACTTTACAAATTTTGTAGGTGATTAAATTCATAAGCTTTTTTACATGTTTGCTAATGCCATACTAATACTTAATATGGCTGGATATAAGAATTTAGGTTTAAAATCAATTTGCCTCAGAATCTGAAATTTTACCTCATTTTGTATTCACTAATAAGCCTTTGAAAGTCTGATTCTAAATTCTGACTGCTTTTCTATCTTTCTCTTTGAAGATATTCCAGATTTTTTTCTTTATTTTTGGTGTGCAAAAATTTTGTTTTTTCATGTTCTTTATTTAATAGGTACTGAGCATCTATGGTATTCTGTGACAGGGATACACGTCAGGGAACATAATAAAAAGTCTTATCATTCAATTCACTGGTTGACTTACAACTATATTATTTCATCCTGAAAATATTTTATAAATGATTTCTGTGATTATTTCTTCTTCTCACCTGTTCTGTCCTATGCGTTTACATGCTTAGAAGAAAAATGATCCTATTCTCAACCCACCCTCTAGATAACATACATCTGTCTTGCTCTCCATACTAGAAACACCCGAGTCGTCATTTATCAGCTGTGTAATGTGCTATTCCACTAATGATATCTTCGCATTTCAACTGTCATAGTTTAATTACAAAGACTCCGTTACTTTTCTCATAATATCTTTGTATAAGTGTTATATCCTCTCCAACACTAGTTGGCATTCCTTAATGTTTTTTGTTATTCACGCATGAAATCGTCTGTGTTTTGAGCTGAGCGACTCTTCTTCACAGAGATGTACTGTTTTCGCTATCCTGGTCTTCTTTGGCCCCAAATCACTGACTCTGGGGAAAGCCTGTTCCCTTCTTGCATCTTTACCTCAAGCGCTCATGGGAACAGAGCAGGGCATGCTTCGAGCTGGTTTAGTCTCTGACTAGTGTTGGGCTTCCTGGGTTCGTGCTTCTTGCAGACATAACTGACCTTCTGAAGGATCACATTTCCAGGCCTGATGGCTACACTCAGAGCCTGATCTGGCAGCAAACAGTTACTGACAACCGCTAAGTACCACTAGAGAAACAAAGAAGGGAGCAACAAGCCCTTGGAGCCACAAAATAACTGTCAGTGATCCCAGTATTCCAGAGACCACAGCCCGCCCTGGACTCCATGGCTCTGCGCTTGAAGCACCACACCTGTCACATGATTCTCTTTTTTTTTTAAAGTAGTGCTATGCTTTTTCTATGGCGCTTATCTCAATGAGCCAAAGCCATCTGCTTTTCCCCTCTACTGGCTTTCTTTCCATTCTGAATTATTTTATTAGACAATGAAGACATTATTTTTTTAATGTTTTTTAAGAGATTTGTGAGAAAGTCTATGCAGGAATTGAGTCAGACATTTTTTCCCCAGTCATGGAGGTTGAAAGCAGGGCTCCTGCCTGAAGGCACTACCACTGAGGTACATCTGCATCCCTTTTCTTACAATTTTAAGTTTGAGATTGGGTTAAATGGCACAGGTTGGTCTCAAATTTGTGATCCAAATGCCTCAGCCTTCCGACTAACTGGGATTATAGGTGTGAAACTAGTCAGCCATCTTTATCTGCTTTCTTTCCATATATCATTCAGTTTAATTCGACAAGAAAAACAGCTAATTTTACCTTGAATTTAAAGCCCAGAGTATTATATTTCATGTATACCCATCATAAAATATACAGAAGAAAAATAAAAAGAGGTGTTTTTTTCTCCTGTACTTGTTAAGTATTTTTCTTTCACCTTCAACTGTTTTTCTTCCATAATTTACCTTTTATGATTCTTAGTGTAGACCATAAAACTGTCAGTGTCCTTTGGCAGCTACAGCAAGTTAGTGAGCAGCGAGAGAGAGAGAGAGAGAGAGAGAGAGAGAGAGAGAGAGAGAGAGGAGAGAGAGACAGGAGAGACAGAGACAGAGAGACAGAGACAGAGAGAGACAGAGACAGAGACAGAGACAGATGGAAGGCAGAGCAGAGAAGGGAGTCATTCCGGCTGCTTCCCCCCCTGCTTTGTTTCCTGTTTCCGGTATCACCCAGCACGGCTTCCCCTGAGGAATGGCTGGTTGTTTCCAAAGTGCAGTGATTCCAGTCTGCATTTTTTCCAACACTTGTAAAACTAACATTGTTGTTCCCCTCACAGACCCAGTTGCAAGGAACTAGTTTCTGCTTTGTGAAAGACCAGATGGGAAGAAGGAGTCCAAACTAGCATCCAAGGCTCGCGCCCATGTTAGCATGCTGCAGGGAAAAGGGAACACCAGAGTTGTTTCTCTGGACAGGTGCCATGGAAGGCTGGAGGCAGCCAAGTCCTGTGGAACTCAGAACTTAACCTGTTCTCTATTTTTCATCCCCCCGTGGTGAGCTCGGAGTTCGTGGCTGCTGCCTACTCCCTTCCTCAAGGGTGTGGGCGCAGGCCCGGCAATGGCCCGCGGTGGCATTTCTGAGGCGGCAACACAGCTGAGCAACATAGTCTTCTCAGAAGCTTCAGGCTCGGCTCTTAGACTTCTGCATCCAAGCTTTTAAATTTTAATACGCCTAACCCTCTTCATTTCATGTACCCAGTCCTACAAATGCTCCGTGAAAAACAGTACATTCTCTTTTAATGTTTCTAAGTCCTGACTGAATTTTTTATATTTAAATTCATGCTATTAAAACCACTGTTATGACCTGTTTCCTAACTGGCCTTGGAATAGTACACTCAGTACCAATCAGACTTCTGTCTGTCAAAATAATAGTACGGGAGTTACTTCAATATTATCTTTATATATAATTCTTATATTTGACTAGAAAACTTATAAAAATAAAGAAAAATAGGTCTCTTTCTCCTAATCTCAAAGGAGTTAGTTCAATATGACTTTGAAACAGTAAATAAAAATATATCCCCATTATTGTTACCAAATAATTTTTTGAAAGCTCCAAAATACCAGAATCTTTATTGTATGTCTTTGAAAGACTATTCATTCTAGTACACTAATCATGAATTATTTTCTGTTTGGGTCTATAAAACTGCTCATGTAAGACCATACATACAATCAGTTGTGGTATAATATGTATTATAACCAAGTACTTCTACTTCTTTAACTCTTGATGTACTTCTTTTAAATATGTGGCATAAACTGGGAAAGAATGATGGGCTATTTATCAAGTTTCTGTTTTAATTGTGTTGAGAATTAATGAATGACCCTGACTGTGAGTAATCAGAAAGATCCATGCCATAAACACTAAAGGGACGTAGCATGCACTGTGAGCCCTGGTACTGCTCCCCCTATCCTTGGTGATTAAATGTTAGAGTTCGAATGTGTGCACTCTGCGGCATCTTGGAGTGTTAAGAATGAAAAGCTCAGATGACACAATTGTAAGTTATACACAGTGCCTGGACTTTCTCACGGCTAGCTTGCCAGGAAATACCAAGTAGAGAGCTGTTTTGAGACCCGGGTGCCTGGCTGCACAGAAGTCCTGCTTTTAACATTCATATCTGACACAGACTTAGCCGCCAAAGTGCAGAAGAAGCTGTGGCTCTCTAGGGCAATTCCGAAAAACAGAAGAGCCTCACACACGAGTGCTTGTACTCTCAGTGTGTCCAGCCACTGACTAGCGGGACTCAAGGGAAGCACAAGTGTGAGAGAAGGACGTTCCTCTGCCGCGGTGCTGACGTCAGCCCAGGGCGGAGCTGCCAGGTCTGAGATTCCCCTGAAAAAACCAGAGGGCTCTTGCAGGCTGCTGACAGAGAAGGCCTCTGTGCATGTGAAATGTTTGTTTGTACCACGTAACAATTATGGCGTGACACATCCTGAGAGGCTATTTAACTACAGGCTTTATCTTTTAAAAAAAACGTACAACAGTAAATAACACTGGCTAACAACTAAATTAGGGGGTAACCTGAACAAATGATGGCTTTTACTTAATGAAATTATAGTATCGCTACAACCAATGACCTATCCCATCCCATCCCACAGTCAAATGTTCAGAGAAAGGAAAACCGGAGTATATGGGAAGAAGTCTCTGTGCTACACTCTGTTGCAACTTTTCTGCAATTCTGAAACTACTCCAAAATTAACATATTATTAAATTTTAAAAATATATTTCCTATTTAACCAAGAACTTTTTTATTAGCCTTACCTAGGAAATTTTTTAACTACTCTTACCTAAGAAACTTTTTTTTTTTTAAATTATGGTGACCAGTCAAAACCAAGAAGTAAATTTTTTAAACTTATGTATTTATTTCTTGAAGAATCTAAAAGAAGCATCCACAAAAGACTATATCCCCCAAAATTATTCTTCGAAGCTTGCCTTAACTTCAAGAGAAAAGATGATTTTTTATCATAGTCTCGTCTCTTCTCTTTCCCACTGTCTCCCTCTGCCTTTTTCTCTCTCTCTCTTTTCCTCCTCCTTTGGAGGTAGCAGAACTGAACCCAGAGCCATCGCTACCACTGTGTCAAATACTTCACCTTAAAACAGAACAGAAAGCTCTAGGGAATAAGAAGAACTTGAAATCTCACAATTCTCGATTTCACTGTTTCAAAACTATTATTATCATTATCATTATTATTTTGAGAAAGGCCTCCTTAAGTAGCGTAGGCTACCTTCGGATATATAATACTCCTACCTCAGTTTCCCGAGTAGCAGAGATTATAAACACACACCACCATGTCTGGCCATGGCTTCATTTTTTAGTCACTACGTTCTGCTAAGAACATACCAAGGATGTAACTTTCTGTGGGACTTTTGTGTGAGACTTGTATATTAATTAGGGAAAAACTGAAAATAAATTTTAGTTAAATTTAATCAATATAATTAGTTTTATATTATAATTAGAATGCATACAATTTTGTCCAGGCTACACTCACCGTTATTGCTTATTTCCCACTCCATTCCTTGGGTTCATTTTCTCCACCTCAAATCCATCCTTTCAAAGTTCTCTCACCAAAAATCTGCAAAAAAGCAAATTCTGTTAGTCTTTGTTTAAAACTTTCTATATTTTTTCTCTTTTGAGTCATAACTGTTACATAGTTTCAAGTTAAATTCTTATTCCTCAGCATCTAAAGAGTTTTTTCTACTACCATCTAGTGAATACACCAACTATTTAAAATGTCTAAACACAAAAGTTGTGAAATCAAAGGTCAATAACTGTCAGAGTACACTATTTTCTCTCTCAGAAAGTGTGTTGCACGGCGTGGTGATGACACTCAAGGGCAAACAGCATAGAAACTGTTCTCACACCCCACATTTATCAGCTGGGTCACGACCCGAGAACCTTCCTTCTGTTTGGAGGAAACTTCCCATTGATTCTTCAGAAGTTTGCCTCTTTCTTAGTGTGGTATTTCTTATCTTGAGAAAACTTATCAGGCATATGTTGGAACTTTCCTATTCATCTTGCAATTTGGTTCTTTCACTTTGCTTTCATTTTTTCATAAGCTCTGCGTGTTTTCCTTTAATTAATGAATTATCTAACTATGATTGTTTACTAAACACTGACCAAAATTTTCAATATCCAGACCCTGATTGTTTCTCTTTAGATCCTCTCTCTAACTACGATTGTTTACTAAATACTGACCAGAATTTTCAATATCCAGATCCTGCTTGTTCTCTTTGGATCCTTCAGTAACTGGATCACCCTGGTATGCCTGTATTTCACGATTCTTTTTTATGAGTGCTAGTTATTCTTTTATCTCTTTTAAAATTTCAAAAATTATTATTTTTAAACATGTTTTAAAAACTACTACAGTATTTATATTTCATTGGATGACAACTCATCTATGATTAAATTAATTATATTAAATTCATTAAGAAAAAAGGAAACAAAGCTTATGTATATAGGGGTTGCAGGGTTGAGGGGAAGGGGAAAAATGAGAATCAAGTCAGTCATATTCTGGTACAAACTCTCAAAGTTGAATCCGATGATGAGGTGTATTCATTATGTACCTTTAAAGATCGGAATTTAAAAAAAAAAGGAAATACCTCTCATTTGAAAGCTATTTACTTCACAAACTTGAAGTAAAAACTACAGTGTAATATACAGACATTTCAAATATTAATTTTACAACTAAAGAGACAAAATTATTATTTGTAGTTTAGAAGAATAAATTTATCTATCAAGAGTGAAAAAAATTAAAGTCAGCCATTTTTATAGAGTTCATTTTAATGCT
>PVIR01019883.1:0-31336 GCA_004026965.1 Petromus typicus
CCCAAGTGTCCATCAACTGGAGACTGGATAAAAAAGCTGTGGTTCTTCTACAGAATGGAGTACTACTCTGCCATAAAAAATGATAAGTTTGAATCATTTCTACTTAAATGGACATACCTTGAGGATATCCTCATAAGTGAAATAAATAGGTCACAGATAGGTACATATCGCATCTTTTCTCTGGTATGAGAAAATGAAGGTGTAAATGAGTCCTAGCATTGTATGTTATATATTGTGAAATAGAAAATGCTCAATGTAAAATAAGGTGAAAGGGGACAATGTTGAGATTGTAACAAAAAAGTAAGGAAACAAATTTTATATATGGGGGGGTGGTAGGGTGGGTGGGGCTATGGGAAAAAAATGAGAATTAAGTTGTGTCTTATACTGGTACAAATCCCCATTATGGAGTGCAATCATGATGTGTATATTTAATGTACCAATAAAGATAATTTAAAAAAAAAAAAAAGAATATGTTAGATAGGTAACTCCATAAATAATTTCTGTTAAACAAAATATAACGGAAAGTAATCCTTAGCATCTTAAGAGGTTTGCAGTTCTGACGACTGACACTGCTATAGATCTGCTTCCTTGACAGTACTGTGCATATTGAGTAAGGCTGTGACTTGCTGCTCTTGCCCTGAACTGTTAGTAGCTGAAAGTATTCTTTTGGAGAAAGATGTAATTCTTAAATTCACTAGCTTTCTTTTGGGTTTGGGGGAGGGGGAAGAAATGCTGCTGCCTTTGAGACTTTCATTAAAACTATCAGAAAAATATTCATTAGGAGCATGCTGTATGTTGTATCTTTAAGAGTCTATGGACTGTCTGAAAATATATACTCATCCAAACAATGTTCTAAGTTGAAACTTCTCCTACAGGAGCAAAAATTCACCTCTCTGCTAATAGTTTATATGCAACTAGCCTGGAACCCTCTTAATGCAATACAGAACAAATAATAAATACCTCTGACAGACATCCGAGGTCCTAATATCAGCTCTAAAGTAGATTTTCCAAGATAGAGCTTATAAATCTCCCCAAACTCATAACATGGGAAGTTTAAGGGAATATCACAATGTTTATAGGCAAAAATAAAAGAGGAGAATTAAACAGGACTATGGTCCACGGAAAGTAAGAGACTTTCTTCCTAGAATGGTAAATGACAGATATCTTCTAATTATTCACTTTGGGTATTAAGTAATATGTTATGACCTTTACAATTGAAGTATAAAACCATCTTCTAAAAGCAAAAGTCTAAGTCACATTTCCAAAAGACATGAAATATTCTCTCACAAACTTTAAAACTGAGGTATAAATTTTTACACTTTGAAACCTTACACTTTGAAATATAAATAAATCCAATATTTTATATAATTTATTTTGGTTTTTTTGGAAAAAGGTTTCACTATGTGGCCCAGGTTGCAGTAATCTTCCTGCCTTAGTTTCCTGAGTGCTGCAATTTCAGACATTGCACTAACATGCCCAAGTTACTTCCTATAAAAATTATGTAAACATTTAAAATTAAAACTGGGACTTGACCTCCATTATCAAAAGACTATATATGTAATCCATGCTTTTGTCTTATTAGCAATTTACCAAACTAGGGAAATATTTTCAATATTAACAATAAAATGCAAGTGTAGCTTGATTTATATTAACAGGTATCTATGAACCTTCAGTGTCTGCCTATAGTTCAGAAGAAAAAATGAAAACTGCATGTTATTCAGTATATTTGATGACCCCTCCTGTGTACACGTTTAATGTCACCCATGCACTGCATTTCAGTACTACTGTAACCACACCTTGCCACAGACGTCCTACCATCTAGGCCTTCAGAGTTCGCAGACAGTTTCACTACTCTACACTGTGCTCCGTCAGCTCGCTACAGAGAAAACTCCCATTAGCCTCTCATTCTTCACATGCAGTACCCTGTGAAGTTCCTGACTCTCTTGACTGAATTAGATTCCTTCCTGAGGATTTAGCTCAAGTGGTACCACTGTGCCTTGGAAGCACAGGGGCCTGGGTTCAAACGCTGGTACTGCAAAAAAAAATGTAGATTCCTCACTTCATACATTTTGTTACCCTCTACCTAGTTCCCATGTGCTAATCTTAACTAAAATATCTATATTAAATGATTTATTTTTCTCTTTACAAGTTTAATCAAAGTATTTATGTATTTTCTCCCTAGCAGAGAGTCATACATTTGAAAATATAGAATTTCCATATCTGAATACTTGCAGCCTAAGCCAGACTGAGGTCATAATTCTAAAGCAAGGAAAAGAGGTGTGAAATAAAAGTAACAGCAGCATTAACTTCAACCTATGGATTCAACTATCAGATAAATATCACAACAAATGCTTCCTGGTGCATTCTTGCACTGTATTTATAATAGTTCTTTAATCTTTTTTTTTTTTTTTTTTTTTTTTTTTTTTTTTTTTTGAGACTGGGTCTCCCTTTGTAGTTCAGGCTGGCCCTGAGCTCAGCCTCCAACTCACATCACAGCAATCCTCCTGCCTCTGCCTCCCGAGTGCTGGGATTACAGGCGTGAGCCACCACGCCCGGCACTGTGATATGTGGTACTGGTTGCTGCTGGGGTGAGTCTCCACGCCCAGTATTGTATGTAGTTGCCGGGGATCAAACCGGGGTCCTTGGGCTTGCAAGACAGGCGCCGGAACCACTGAGCTAACTCCCCAGCCCAATAGTTCTTTAATCTTTATATCCGATTAAAGTGAAATCTATTTTCAGTTTTCTCAATCTAAAACTCTACATTTTCTCTAGAAATGTGGCTTTAAGTTTTTCTTTGTCAATTTAAAATAAAATTAAATGAACGCAGGCAGCCAGCCGCACAGTTCTGTCTAAGAGGCATTAAGAAGAGAGAAGACCCAGCACAAGGGCCACCGAGAGGGAGGAGCCGACGCGTGAGACGCTGCGTCGGGCCCGCCGACCTGCAGCGCAGCAAAGGGTGAAGGGCAGCGCGGAAAGGCTGGAGGAAAGAGGCGGGCTGACGTACAAAGCCTCAAGTCCAGCGAGGAAGTAAGTACACCGACAAGTGGAGAAATAAAGGAAAAAACATACACACTGGAAAAACACAGAATCACCAACCTAACACTTCTAGCATGAGTAAAACTTTTCCAGCTGTAAGGAAAAGGTTTAAAAAAATAGAGAACAATGAGTGTATTTTAGAATATAAACTATAAATCATGGAAAAATACCACAAGTAAAGAAATGTATGAATTCTTTTTCTAATATTATCTTTATCAGATATAAAAGTTTAAAACAGTACAACCAAACACACCACTACTCATTACATATAATATCTTGTTCAATAAATAACTTGTTTGAAAAAAATTCATTTGACAAAGTAAACAACAAACAGATTTAAAAAATCGCTCAAGAAATATGAAAGGTTATCAAAACATTACCTCACTAAAAAAGATATGGAAAATAATTTACAGTATGGGTTGAAAGACTTTCAATATCCAAAAACTTGTTTACCAGTAATTCTAAGGCATTTTTCATAGGTCATAATCAAAGCTACCAACAAATATCTGGATGAGAATAACTTTGGAGGGCTATTTATAATAAAAGTTTAAATTCCCATATAACTTTTTCATATACAGATATTCCTCAAATTACAAAAGGATAACATCCCAACAAACCAATTATAAGAGGAATATATTTTAATTCAAAAATGTATTATTAAAAATACAATCTACCATATATTATAGCTTAGTCTTGCTTTTCTTAAATATGCTAGGATGTTTTGACTTCCAACTGAATATGGCAAAAGTATTGAACTAGACTGAACTGACAGCCTGGAAAAGACCAAAGTTCAGAGTGTGGTTTTTACTGACTACACATCACTTTCCCACCACTGTAAGGTCAAAACTTGGAAGTCAAAGCATTGCAGGTCATAGCCAAGTGTGGTGGTGCTAATTTGTAATCCCAGAACACTAGGAGGCTGAGGCAGGATGATCACAAGTTCAAGGGCAGACTGAGCAACATAGTGATTGTCATGGTTTGTATCTAGGTGTCCTCTTAAGGCCTCATGCACTCACAGTTAGGATTTTTTGGAGGTGGCTGGATCTAGGCCATGTGATACTGGGATTAAGAGTGTATGGTACCAGGGCCGGGGATATAGCTCAGTGGTTCTGGTGCCTGTCTTGCAAGCACAAGGGCCCAGGTAACCACATATCATACTGGGTGTGGAGACTCACGCCCAGCAGCAGCCAGTATCACATACCACAGTGCCGGGCGTGGTGGTGCACACCTGTCATCCCAGCACTGGGGAGGCAGAGGCAGGAGGATTGCTGTGATGTGAGTTGGAGGCTGAGCTCAGGGCCAGCCTGAACCACAAAGCAAGACCCTGTCTCAAAAAAAAAAAAAGTGTATGGTACCAAAATAGTTCACTAATTGGTTTAGCATAATTCTGGATGCAGGCAATGAGAAGGCTCAACTTGAATGTAAGTGGCACCAGCTAAAAGGCTGGTGGGGGTAGAAAGAAACCTGTGTGATAAATTATGAGTATAAACGAGGACCAATGTGTATGATAGATATTGTGAAATAGGAAGAAAATGTTCAAAGGGAGAAACTCGGGAAAGGGGGCAGGGGAAAGGGAAGAAGAGCAGGAAAAATGAAAGGAAAATAAAAAAGAAGTAAAAAAACAGAAACAAAGGTTTTGTAAATAAGGAGGAATGTGAAGGTTGAAATGTAAACAGGGGAATGGGAAAAAATAAGAACTGAGACATACAAACAGGTCTGAACTCCCAGTGATGAATGTAATCATAATGTACCTGAAACGTACCAATCAGCTAAGTGAATAAAACAAGGAACCCGCGAGGGGTAGAAGGGAAGAGTAGGCTTCCGCTGCTCCCCGCCTCCGCCTGCACCGCTTCCGCTTCCGCTTCCGCTGCTGGCCGCCTCCTGCCATGACAGCCTGCCCTGGGACCAGCCACTACGGACTGCAGCCGTTACAAACCATTATGTTCATAAAATCAACTGCCCTTCCTTTAACTTGGGGTGTCTGGCCTGCTGTCCCAGCAGTGAGGAAAGTAACTAAGATTGTGAGGTAGGTAGCAAGACTCCTCTCAGAAGAAAAACTTAGAAAGAGCTGGGGTATAGCTTAGTGCAAAGGCCCGAGGTTCCATCCCCAGACCACACACGCGCGCACACACACACACACACACACACACACACACACACACACACCATTTTAAGGCAGAAGCAATCTAAATATCATGGTACATTCATACGATACATTATCATAGTGCCATTTAAAATTATATTTTCAGAGAGGATATAATAAAACATCTTTTTCTACATGTAATTGAATTATGTGTATATTAATATATTTTCTTTATTATGTAATATGCACTTTTCATCAGTGAAAGCCAAGTATCAGATGGCTTTGCAGTTGAATTTTACCAAACATTTTTTTTCATGGTGGTAAGAACAAACCATCAAAATTTTAAAGAATTAACACAAATATTCTCAACTTATTTCAAAACAACTGACACAAAAGGAACTTTTGCAAATTCATTTTGTAATGTTAGCATAACTATGACACCAAATTGAAGTATGAACACAAAAAGAAAACTACAAACTGATATTCCTGACTAATATAGATGTAAAAATGCTTGACAAAACAGAAACAAAATCCATCAGAACATGAAAGATATTATACCCCATCATCCAGATGGATTTCTCCCAGGAAAGCAAGGGTGGTTCAACAACCATAAATCAGACACAGCACAAGTCACACCAACAAAATAAAACATAAAACTATATAATTTTTTCAACATGTTCAGAAAAAGCATTTGACAAAAATTTGAATTCTCATCACAAAACATTAGGTTTAGAAGGAAAGTACTTCACTACACTAAAGACATTTATAGCAGACCCACAGTCAATATCATTCTAAATACAGGAAAGCTGAAATCATCTCCTCTACAATCTAAAGAAAACAAGTATATCTACTTTTACAACACCTACTCAATATAGTACTGAAGTGTTAACCAGAAAAATTATAATGGAAGAAAAAAAGGCATTCAAGTAGGAAAACAGAAAATCACATTATTGCTGTTTGCTGATGATTTTATATATGAAAAAAAGGTAGATACTACTCCAAAAATATTAGAGCTAAAAAACTAATTTAGAAAGTTATAAGATATAAAACTATCATACAAAAATCTGTGGCACTTTTACACACCAATAATAAACTTGTTTAAAATGAAACTCATTTCATTTGCAATAACTACATAAAATCTAGAAATAATTTTAATTAAGGAAATGAATTATCTACGCAATGAAAATTATATAGCACTGATGAAAGAATTTGAAAGCTAAACAAAAAATGGAAAGACAGTCCATACTCATACCCTGAAGAATTAATACTGTCAAAATGGTTATGTTATTAAGGCAATTTACATATTCAATTCGATCTTCAAAAAATAACAATGACATTCTGCAGAACAATAGACAAGACAAAAAATTAATAGAGAACCACAGAAGTCCTCAGGCAGACAAAGGAATTATGAGCAAATAAAACAGAATTGAAGGCATTATAATTCCTGAACTTGAAACATACTAAAAAGTTATACTAATCAAAAGAAATGATACTTCTATGGAAACAAAACAAAAACAATAGAACAGACGAGACCTCCCTCAAAATGAAGAAACTAATTATGCCTAGGAAATTGAAAGAAACATTTCCAAAAAGACAAAAGTACAAAACAGATCATGCAAATATAGGCACATAGTCTAAAAGGGCTCCAGATATTTCCAAATACTATTGTAAGGACCAGTAGCTATGGATGGTATGGGATCAATCATTGATGATACACTGAAAACAGAGACATATAACTATCTGGATAGTAAAAGTTACACACATATAAGTACTACTCAAATAGAACTCGAAAACATTTCTAAATCAGTGTAGTAAGTTTCTGTTATTATCTTTCTTGCAAAAATTTTATGATACTTAAGGTAAATATGTTTCAAGAGTAATCTTAAAATTATGAAAGTAATGAGGGGTAACAAATCAAATATATACCATGATAAAGCGATATGTTTATCAGACTTCAGCTGAAAAGTAAGTAACTTCAGTAAAAGACAATTACGAAGTCAAAATTTTTAATTATTAAAGAAAACATGGTGTTAGAAGATAAAAACATAAGAGACTAGTTTCTCAACTGAAAAGTCACTTTACAGAGCAGTGTATCTATTAGTGTGATATTTTAGGCAATATTTTATTTTATTTTATTTTTAAATTGAGTTTATTAGAACATTTTATATATACATTGTGATCACATTCAATATTAAAAATTTGTACCTATACATGACACATATTGATCCTCATTTTTCCCTTTCCCCACCTTCCCTACCATCCCCAGTCCCCTACATACATAAGTTTTGTTCCATTTTTTGTTTTACAATCAATTTTTTCTTCCCTCCCTTATTCTCTGCTTTCTACTTTTCCCTTTGAACATATTCTTCTTACTTCACAATATCTATCATATATTTTGGATGTCATTTACACCTTTAGTTTCTCTTACTAGAGAAATGATATGCTATTTATACATCTGTATCTTATTTCCCTTGTATGTCTTCAGAGTACATCGATCAAAGTATAAATGACTCAAATTTATCATTCTTCATGACTGAGTAATATTCTATTTTATAATTAAAAATCATACCTTATTTAGCCAGTTTCCTTGGATGGGCATTTGGGCTGTTTCTTAGATATAGCTATCAGAAACTGAGCTGCTACAAACATAAGCACACATAAGCCACTACGCTATACTTCTTTTAATTCGTTCATATATATACCCATCAGGGAAATAGCAACGTCAAATGGGACCTCTAATCTTAGTTTTTGGGGAATCTCCAAAATGATTTCCACATTGCAGAAGTCCAACATCCTCACCAACAGTGAAGAAGTGTTCTTTTCTCCCCATAGCTCTGCCAGCATTTGTTGTTGGTTGATTTCCTGATAGTAGCCATTCTCTCTGGAGTGAGATGGATTCTCAATGTTCCTTTTATCTGCACCTCCCAAATGAACAATGATGTTAAACACTTTCTCATGCTTCTTTGCTGTCTTTACTTCTTCATCAGAAAAATGTCTGTGCATTTCAGATGCCCATTTTTGAACTGGGTCTTTAAATTTGGAGGAGCTGATTTTTAAAAATTCTTTATATATTCTAGATAGTAGTCCTTTTTCTGAGGAACAGCTGGTAACATTTTTTCCCAACTTGTAGGTTGTCTTTCTGCTCTGCTTGTGGTTGCTCTTGCTGTGTAGATGCTTTTTAATAGGATGAAATCCCAAGTGTTGATGCTTTCTGATCACTCCCATGCTGCTGAACTTCTGTGAATGAAGTCTTTCCTTACGCCAATGTCTCCAAGAGTTCCACCTACCCTATGTTGCAGTAGGTTTAGTGTTTTTCATTCTTGAATTTTTTTTTTTTTTGTCTAGTTGATCTATTTTGGACAGTGGATGTTGGAACCTCCCACTATTGTTTTATTAGTGTTTATTTGGCTTTTCATATCCATTAATTTTTTTTTTTTTTAGGTTTTTTGAGACTGGGTCTCGCTTTGTGGTTCAGGCTGGCCCTGAGCTCAGCCTCAAACTCACATCACAATCTTCCTGCCTCTGCCTCCCGAGTGCTGGGATTACAGGCGTGACCCACCACACCTGGCACTGTGGTATGTGGTACTGGTTGTTGCTGGGTGTGGGTCTCCACACCCAGTATTGTTATGTGGTTACCGGGGAATCGAACCCGGGTCCTTGCGTTTGCAAGATAGGTGCCAGAACCACTGAGCTAACTCCCCGGCCCCCATTAATATTTGTTTAGTATAGTTTGGTGTGCTAACATTTGGTGCATATATATTTGTGATTGTCATCTCTTCCTCTTGGACTGTTCCCTGTATGATAATGTAGTGACCTTCTTTGTCTCTCTTCATTAGTTTTGGTTTACAATCTATTCTGAGTGCAAATAAAATGGCCATGTGTGCCTTTCTGCAGTTTCCTATCAATGGAGAATTGTTTTCCATCCTTTTACTTTCACTCTATGCTTTTCTTTTACAATTAAATGTATTTCATGAATATAGCATATTGTTGGGTCTTGCTTCTTGATCCATTCTACCAGTCTATTTCTTTGAATTGGTGAACTGAGGCCAGTAACATTGATAGTTATAACTGATATGTGCTGACCTGCATCTGTCATGATATTTTTCTATTTTTGAAGGATATATCAACCTTCAACCTGTTGGAAATTGTTTTCCTTTAGGCCCTGAAATACTTCACTCCAAGCTCTCCTTGACTTGAGGGTTTGTGTTGAAAAGTCTGCTATATTTCTGATGGGTGTTTCTTTGTGTGTGACTTGTTTCTTCTCTCTGTTTTCAGTATTTTGTTCTTCTGTTGAAATTCTGGTTTTTGGGCTCTCCTATGCCTAGGTGTGGATTTTTTTGTCATGGTTAGTTGTAATCCTGTATGCTTCACTTATCTGTATGTTAAATTCTTTTCTCCCACTTCGGAAGTTTTTTACTATTACATCTGTGAATGGTTTTTTTATGTCATTTGCCCTCTCTCTTGCTTCTTCATTGACTTCAATAAGTCTTAAGTTTTTCTTCTTTACCTCATCTAGCAGCTGTTGAACTGATTTCTTACTCTTTTTGAGAAATCTTTCTTATCCTGGTCACTAACTGTAATCCTCTCTTCTATGTCTGAAAATCTGTCTTCAGATTTACTCTCCTGTCTACATAAGCTTTCAATGGAGTTTTTAATTTCTTTAGTTTCTGTTAGAACCTGTTTACTGGATTCTATTTGTTTTCTATGCTGGAAATCCATCATGTTCCTGAATTCCTCTATATTTTTGGTTTTTTGAGGCTAGTCCTGAACTCACCCTCGAACTCAGCAATCCTCCTGCCTCTGCTTCCTGTGTGCCGGGATTACAGGTGTGAGCCACCACACCCATCCCAGCATTGTTGTATGTGGTTACCGGGGATTGAATCTGGACCCTGGCGCTTGTAAGGCAGGTGCCAGAACCACTGAGCTAAACCCTCGGCAATTCCTCTATATTTTTAATCTATGTCATTCACTCTGATTGTAACTTGTATTGCTATCTGAGAGATTATTTCTGATTTCATTTTTCCAGATCCTCTTTTGAAGCCAGTTCAGGGAGTCCAGTGGGTTGAGTTTCAAGGTAGTCCATTTCACTGGTCCCTAATTTTCCCCTTGGAGATTGGGAATTCTGGGTTTGGGCCTTATTTATTTAATTTCTTTCCTCATTTTGATTTTTTGTTATTGTTAGTGTTTTGGTTTAATTCTGGGTTGATGTCTGTAAGCTGCTTGTTTAAAGAACCTTACTTGCTAATATTTTAAAACCCTTAAGGAATGATTTCTTCCTGGGTCATCTTCCTGACGTCCTTGACTCTTAGGCCTTTGTATGAATCCAAGGACAACCCCAGGACTCATGGCCCAGACATGTATTCCAGGCCGATCCCATCAGAGTCGGCGTGTGAGCGCTGTTCAGATGGGGCAGAGCCGCTGAGCACAGGCCTTGGCCAGGGCCTGGTCCCAGCACCAGTGGCCCCTTACTGTGCAGACACAGATTACAGGACTGGGTCTTGAAGGACGGTCTCTCGAGAAGTCAGCATGTTAGCGCTGTTCAGGAGAGGCAGAGCCACTCAGAGCCAGCCTTGCCCAGGTCCAGGTCCTACTGCCACCACACACCTTACTTTCAGGTAATATTTTAATAATCATCATTTTTAATTCCATAAATACAACTGTTATGTATTGTGAACACACACCAACAAAACAAACAAAATAAACATGGCATAAACTCTGTCTGGCCCCCGCCAGTCCGACTGCAGGACGTGCCTCTGTCACTCTGCCAGGGTCCTCAGTCTCATAAAGGGTCCTTCCAGTCACCTTCTCGAACAGCAGTCAGACCCTGGAGAGTCTCCTGTTCTCAAGTGAAGTCTAACAAAACTAGACTGATTAGGATTAATCAGGCATTTGTGGTCATCAGCTGGAGGAGTTAATAGCCAACAAATACCAAATTTTTCATTATTCGTTTATTCATTCTTTTCTTTTTATTTTCTGATATTATATATTTTTAAATTACCTTTATTGATACCTTATGAATATGCATGATAATCACATTCAACATTAAGAGTCTGTACCAGAATACAACATCACTTGATTCTCATTTTCCCTTTTCCCCGTGCCCTGAATCCCCCCACCCCCATATACACAATCTTTGTTTTCTTTTTTCTTTATTATTATCATATTCATTTTCCCCTCGTTATTCACCCTTACACTCTTTCCTTTTAAATATTTTCTACTTCACAATATCAACTATACACACTACAACTTGTTTACAACTTGATATTCTCATATCAGAGAAAAGATATGATATTTACACATCTGTGACCTATTTATTTAGCTTATGAGGACATCCTCAAGGTACTTCCATTTGAGTATGAATAACTCAATCTTATCATTTTTAATGGCAGAGTAATACTACACTCTATTAAAAAAACCACATCTTCTTTATCCAGTCTCCAGTTGATGGACATTTGGGTTGTTTCCAAAACTTAGCAATCACAAACTGAGCTGCTATAAACATGGGTGCACGTATGTCACTGTGAAATGACTTTTAATTCCTTTGTGTATATACCCAGCAGGGCAATGGCCAGGTCAAATGGGACCTGCAATCCTAGCTTTTTGAGCAACCTCCACACCGATCTCCACAGAAGTCGTATGAGTCTACATTCCCACCAGCAGTGGAGAAGGGGTCCCTTTTCTCTGCAGCCTCGCCAACACTGGTTGACATGGCAGCCATTCTTTGTGGAATTAGATGAAATCTCAGTATTGTTTTCATCTGCATCTCTTGAGTGACTAATGATGTTGAACATTTCTTCATATACTTCTTAGCTGCTCTTACTTCTTCCTCTGAAAAGTATCTGTTCATTTCAGATGCCCATTTTTGAATTGGGTCTTTAAATTTGTGTGGGTTGATTTTTTTTTAAGTTCTCTATATATTCTAGATAGTAGCCCTTTGTCTGAGGAACAGGTGGTAAAGATTTTTTTCCCACTGATATTATATTTTAAAGTTGCCTCTGACAGAATGTTGCAAAACTATTTAGATTATGACATGCTAAGTATAACATATTCATTTAAGAAAAATGTGTATCATTATCTTAACCCTAACAAGAATATCCCTTCTATTTTGTTGTCAGCATTATCTTTTAAACTAATTCCTACAAACGACTCTAAAATATTTCATTTTCAACAGTTAGTAGGGTAGAAATAAAGGAACAATTTCACCTAACTCTCCAAAGAGAAATAAAACCTACTGCAAAACATAATCTCTAAAGCCTTTCAGTTTCATATAGAACTCCTTCTTACAACTAAAAAGCACGTATCTTAAAAATACTTATTAATTATGAATCCAAACAAGACTACCCATATCAATTAAAATAAAATTTCAATACCCAGTGTTGTTGGATCCACGGGCTTTCTTCTTATCTTCCTGATAAGTTTATTATTTCAATAAATATCAAGAAATTTTAACATCTTAATGAAGTAAATTTTAAATTTTGCAAGAATGTAAATAAAGCACATATGCAAATGTGATAAGGAACACATATACATAAACAGGTTATTGACACAACATGATAATTCTTATTAACATCTCAAAAATATCTTAAAAGTGTATTCCTTAAGTAAATGATTTTGATTACTATGAAAAATATATGAAAAGAACTTAATGTGTATATTTTTAATACTTTGTGAAAACCATTCCACTCTTGTGTCATGGCTAGGAATGAAATTATCGACAAACCTCATAAGTTGTTGGGCCAGGAGTAACTTCATTAGAATCTTCAAAATGCTGTGGTGCTTTACAAAACAAAAGTGTAGGGCAAGATTTCTTGAGGACAGGATTATATGCTGCAGGCCCTAAAGAAAAAAAAATGAAAATTGTAATAATGTATGTTTCAAAAGTTATTGATTTTAGTCATATAGATATTATTAGGTTCGTGCTCATGGTATACACTCTAAGCAGTAATCATAGTTCCATTTTATCTGAATGCTTAAAACCATTCAGTTTAGGCATAAAACAGTACCATCTATTTTCTTCATAATGAAATGTATTATAGCTGCAGCTCCCAAAAGACGGGGAGGGAAGACAGAAAACAATACTTCCTCAAATACAAACATCATGGAATAAGAGGCTCAGCCCCTCCATTCCCTACTGTCCCCCACGTGTTCAGGGGGGTGCACTGCTTGAAGGACATTTACAAATAGAAACAGGGTTGTTAGAGCAAAATGGTGATTTGGCTGCATACCAAGCACTGGTATTATAGAAATCATGCACAAAAATAGAATTTAAATTAAACAGTTGGATATAGGAATTACTGTTTGAGTGGAATAGGGCTAAATCTTAAATAAGGACTTTATTTCTTTAAGCAATGAGTTCCAAATTATTTTCTATAACCTCTGTGGAAATGACCACAGAATCTAGTGCAGGTAAGTCCCAAGTTAAAGAAGTTTGATTATTGTCATTCAAATAGTTCTGGTGCTAATGTTTTACTTGTTTAGATCCCACAGAAGACAGTTTAAAAACCACATTTGAAAACCACTTTCACAGCTAGTGAGCAGCTCATAATACTTGTACAGTTAAAAAGATGCATAAGAAAAATGATAGTTTAAAGAAGAAGTAAAGCCCAGCAGTACTTTACAGGATGAGATGGCCAGAAGATCGCTAGATCCAGGAAGACTAACAAGTGTTTGTGAGCATTAAAAAGGAAACTGAGCAAGTTAGTATTTTCTAAGAGGTACAGTGAACATTTAGTGTCAATAATGATTGGAAAAACATAAAAATTAGTGGTGCCTATGAAAATATTAATACTATTACAAAAATATGGAACCACAAAAAGACGACACCATTGCCAAGAAGCTTGAGTCTGGACATGAGTGCGCTCTGTTGGACGGGACAGCTTGTTACCCTGAAAGAAGCTCCCAGAAGACAGTCTGAGGTTAAATGGCTCTGAAAGAATCTTGGTCTGGAGAAAAGACTGCAGTGAATCAGGTACAGATTTTTACAAAATGGTTTTTTAAGTGAAAGATCTAAATAATTGGGCTAAAACTTCTGGCCACACATAGAAAAGAAGGAGAAAAAGAGTCAAAGAAAAGAGAGCCAAGTAAATAAAGTCTAACTACCATAATTTCATAGAACAAAACCAGAAGAACTTATTTTCCACCCTTGCAGTTTACTCAGCATTCATCGAGTGTCTTGTGTTTAAAAATAATGTTAAGAATGTAACAAATCAAGTGTCTCAAGAGGAGGGAAGACATCATAAGGAGACCTATCTTGTGTAGAACATGCAGAATACAGTTAGAAGAGTGATTCCTGAAGAAATTAAGTGTTCAAGAGATAATGTGCAGGAAAGAACATAAACTAGAAATAAAACATTGACAGCAAGCATAAACAGTAAAATAGAGTAAATTTCAAAGTATTAATATAGAAGTAATGCTCCAGACAGCATAAGATTCAAAACAACCTACTTGGAAGAACACATTCTTGATAATGATTTAAATTCCAAAGTATTCAGAATACAGAGGTTCATATAAATAATTTTTTACCTTTTTACTAAATCAGTATAGGTCATTTGAAAATTTTAAAGTGAAGATGACATGCAGGTTGTTATCTAGTCATTCTGGCATCAAATAAATTAATGGTACGAATGTTCAAAGTAATAAAGTTTTTGCAGGAAACTATTGTGTTTCTGATATACCAAGTGACAAGTAACACGTTTCATTTATCACTTGCCATAGTGCTATACAACACAGCATGCAAGACTTCAGGATAGTGTAATTTATGTTTATAGTATAAAGGGACACTGCGTGTTATATACACAGTATCTTTAGAGATAGGCTTTCATACCAAACCACACTATGAATGGGAAAAATGTATTCATTACTACAGTATACAAAAAACCTTATAAACGATCAGCAAGTGCTAGGTGCCTAATTCCATATAATTAAATGAAAATTATAAGTTAACCATGGAGATTCATAAAGGCTAATGCAACAGGTAAGGCTATAACCAAGCACTATTGTGACAGTAAGTTTCATTTTTCAATTATGAAGAAACTGAAATTATCCTCTGCCTTTACCACCAAGCTACAGCAACATCACAGTTGATAAATGTGTGCAATCATGGTTATAACCCATTAAGACAAAAGAAGGTATTGCAGTGTAGCTGTAAAGGGATTTTTTTAGTGGAATTCCCATGAGAAGCATTAAATGAAGCACAATTTCTCTTAATGTGTATCTTGCTGCATTTTCACATTTAGCATGCTTTAAATTACAGAGTATTTTTAAAGTTTATTTCAGTTAATCTTAAACTACATTTCCAATTATATATGCTGCTGATCATACGATATCGGTCAACTTGAACTGCTTCACCAACTCTGACTCACATCTCGGTTATGCGGAGTCATTCTCCTATTTCTAGGATAAAATGGCACATTTCATCATAGGTCATGTAAGAAGCAAGCTTCTCTTTCCAAAACAAATACTTATGAAAAGTCTGCCTGAATCATAACTGCTATATAATGGGAAACTCAGGAACAGGTGATTCTTATATTTACATATTTTCCAGCCCTACACCAACTTGGTCTCTATGAAATGTCAAGTAATGCTATAGGGTAAAAATGGAAGAATGTGTAATTTAAAATAAAAATCTGTACTTCTGGCGTGTCAGTATGACCATTTGAGTATGTACGAGTAGACTCAAAACTAACTACTTCTATAAATGAAACGGTAAAACCTCTGATTTAGAAAACACTGTCTGTATAGTGAGCTAAAAGTCATAAATCGCTCAGCTGTTCTCATGACTACAAAACACTTCTTTCATGTAAACAAGACCAATCTCCTCAAAAGTAAATATCCAATATGTAAGGTACCTTTAGGAACTATAAAGCATTTATGAAACTGTTCATTGAAATACTATGGCTTTAAAATATCATCTACAAAGTTTTCATTTTTATGATACACATTTTCCAACACTGATTTCGTTCTTTAGGTTTATATGCAAATGAAGTAATAGTAAAGATAAAAGTACAGAGGAGTATTGTCAATGTCAGAGCCATCTTTTTTTAACTGAATTCTCTATTGGTACATTTATATACCCATCATGATCACACTCCACATTGAGAATTTGTTCCAGTACATGACATGACTTAATTCTCACTTTTTCCCATTGCCCTCCCCACCCTACAACTCCTCACCCCCCATGGGCATATACTGTGTTTCCTTTCATTACCATCACATTTTTTCCTTCCTCTCGTTACTTACCCCTACCCTTTCCCTTTGAGTATTTTCTATTTCACAGTAGCTATGGTGCACTCTAGAACTCATTTACATCTTTAGACTCTCATACGAGAGAAAGGATACGGTAGTTATGCATCTGTGCAGAGCCATCTTTACGTTTACTGTCCTACTACGTCCAAAATTCCATTTAAGGGATATTTCATGTTATGACCACAGAATTAGTCCATAAAATTAACTATAAGTAGAGAGAAAAATCCAGAATCCAGTACTGTCTAAATTTTAACCAAAATGCATATGAATGCTTTAGCCATATAACTAACTTTTCTGCCCCAAATAAAAAGTTTATTATATATTTGAAGAAACAGGGATACTTACTCTTCAAATATTTATTTGAATATTTAATTTTTAATACTTCATAACACTATCATGAAGTCAGTACAGAACACTCAGGAAGTACTCACAAAACAGCCCTTAAAAAGGGAACGATATAATGTACTCCAAATGAGGTAGACTACAAAATGCCTCTACTGGCATCTACCTAACACGTGCAGCTATTAAAGCATGTATTCCAACCACTGAAGAGCAATGGAGCTGTCACTGTCATGACGCTTAAGTACAAAATCACAGAGATTTGGTTTGACTGAAATGTCTTTTCAGAGAGTAGTGTCTGTTTATCTGTGTACCTCTAAGGACAAGCTTATCAAAAATGTGCTTCGATATGCCCTGTCAAATGAAATTTTTGAAAAGTGGCTATTTAAAAAAAAATATTTACTTTCAGATAACATAAACATATTGTAAATAAATTTCAATTACTTTCACAATTTTTCAAATTTAGGTATAACACAATTTTTGTATTAATTATAAGAACAAACTGGAAGAAAGGCTAGTCGCCTTTCACCTACAAGCACTCTGCACAGGCAGTATATAAATATATAGCATCTGAATTTTTATTAATGAATGAACAAAGTTATCAAGTAACATGTGAAACTGTCTTGAAGGTAGATAAAATAATGTAATCGGCCTCAAACATTAATAACAAATTTTTTTAATGAATGAATTGTGGTTTTGTATTTTAGTGTCCAGTTTTTAAAACTCTGTCGGCCTGCATGCCAACAGATTTCCTATGCAAAAAAGTAGAGTAAGTCTCAACATACATACAGTGTTCTCTTAGAACATCACCATTATTTCAACGCTCAGTTTGAAGTTAGCAAAGCATTCCCTGTCACTACGGCATTTACCTCTAGAAATGGTATATAGAAAACCCAGGTTAATGTTGTAATACCTTGGTAAGGCACCGTGGAATAGATCAAGTTCAGTTTATTCTCTAGGTGGAAATATCAATATTGTTTTAAAATAAATTATTTAATGAATATTACAGTATTTAAGAGAACTATAGTAAATGTGCAATGATTTAGAGCAAACATTAAAGAAAATGGCTAATTTTTACCATTTACAGTGTGACTACTTTCCATTCCTCCCCTGCTGAGGCCCTGGGTTTATGCAGAGAAGGGCCGTGGCCAGGTGGAACCTTGATTCAGAGTTTAGTTTCCTGAAAGCCAGCATGAATTATTTACTGATAAATCAGTTAAACAAATGTGAAGGTTTTACTATCACAAAAAAATTCTGCATCCTAAAATGGTTACACTTTCTACACCAAAAGAATGATAAATGTCCTTCATTTTCTGACATCACAAAATGTTTACATTCATCAGAGACTGAACAAGAGCTAATACATAAAAACCATCAAATATTTCTGGGTTTTGTGTAACATTTTATTAAGCCTAAATTCTATACAAATTCCTTCTCAATAAGTTTTTTTCTTCACTCAAAGAGCATTCTCTGCTTTCTAGGATCCTGTGATTATATAAATATTCTCTAAATTATTTATGGAATAATAAACATATCGTATGAGAATTGGGTAAGATTCCTACCTTCCAAGACATCATCAACTATTCCTGGTTAAATTTAACCACACTAATAAAAACAGGGTTCTTTGTTTTTGTTTTGGTTTTGGTTTTGGTATTTTTTGGAGAAAATATCAACGTCTAGATCTAAGAAGTTGAGGGGCTCCTTAGGAGGCTCTGCACGTCAGCCTGCCCCCGGCGGCTACAGTGACGAGCACACCAGCCCAGCGGCTCCCAGCGGAACTCGTCACACAGCTTGAAATCTCAGGCAAGAAGCAAACAGTGTTGTACATATGAAACTAATCTTTCTTCAAGTGTGGTTCATGGGCCACGGGCACCTTAATCATCCAAATTTGTGTTAAAAATGTAGATTATTTGATTCATGCCAAATCATATTCTCTCAAAGTCAACCGACATAACATAATTTTAACAAAACCATTCCTTCAGATCTCTAAACTACAATTTACTGTGCTGCTGTTTTCCCACTTTAAATGCTAAATCTCTTTTTTTTCTCTCTCTCTTGAGTAATCTCAAGAACTAGCAATCTAGAAAATATACCTGGAATTCTAAGTGAGACAGGAATTTCCCTCACTGTATAATCTGAACCTGTCACACTTCTAGCCTCCCACCGTAAAGCTTCTATAAATGCTGACTTGATCTGCATCCCAGAAAGGTAAACTTAGGAGTTACCTAGAATCTATTCAAATGACTTTAAATATTTTACACTTTTTTTAGAAACTGTCCATGAAATACAATGCATTATATCATTATTTCTACTTATAATATTAGATGATTAAGATGGTGTAACATTTAAATGATTGAAATATATTTAGAACAACTGCTATCAGAGAGAAAAGAGGTTAGTAAACACTGGTGTTATGAAGCTAGCCCAGAGACTGGCTTTTCAGCAGATGTCGCTCACCCAGCATGAATTCTGTCATGAGTATATCATGCTACTTCAGTCTTGGGCCATATTTGTTAAACTTATCTTATGATTGTGGAGGATATAATTTTTCAATAATAAGTATATTTTCATTTTTGCTTTAATTATCTTCCAAAATAAATCTGGGTTTTTTGTTTTGTTTTTATTGTTTGTTTGTTTTTTTGAGACAGGGTCTCCATTTGTAGTTCAGGCTGCCCTGAGCTCAGCCTCAAACTCACGTCACAGCAATCCTCCTGCCTCTGCCTCCCATGTGCTGGGATTACAGGCGTGAGCCACCACGCCCGGCACTGTGGTATGTGGTACTGGTTGCTGCTGGGGTGAGTCTCCACACCCAGTATTGTATGTGTTTACCGGGGGATCGAACTTGGGCCCTTGTGCTTGCAAGACAGGCTCTGGAACCACTGGGCTAAATCCCCAGCCCCCTAAATAAATCTTAAATCTTAATTCAAACTCAACTTTTACCTATAGAGACTTGTGTCCTTGGCAAATTCTCTAAACTCTGTTAAGATTTATTTTCTTACTTTGTAGAAGAGGGATAAAATGTCTAAAGAAATTAGGCAGCTTTCATCAAGTTATGTATTAAGTAAGGACCAAATTATTCAACTGTTTTTAACCCTTAAAACATCCTCAGGAAGGGAAGAGGAGATTATTTAAATTTTACAGGAAACTTGGTTAAATAGCAAAGGTATGACTTGGATTCATTGTTTTGACAATTTTTTCACTACTTCATTCTTGAGTTCTTAATCTCTAGCACCTGCAAAAACATCAAATTAATCCAAAATATCACAATAATCAAGTGAGAATGTTACAGATGAACTGGCTCTAGGACACTGAATAAATCAACATGCACTCGATAAATCTGGGAACTGTGTTCTTAGGTTATTAACGCACTTTCAGTACAAAAATGGAAAAATTTATTGTATTCCAATTCAGATAGTATAAGAAAACTCAAATATCATAATTCTAAAAATCATGTTGTCTTCATATGCTCATACTGTCACACTGCTAGTGTAAAGTCTGCCACACAACTGCTACTTTCTAAGCTTACTCTAAATACAATTTTTTAAAATAAGGGTGAAATGCTATTTTCCTGGAATCCAGACATCCTTCATCCATCTATTGGTGAAGGCTGCCTCTCTGTGGCAAAAGGAATTTTTGTGCTCTCTGAGGGACAATTTTCTCATTTTTTTAACTGGCAAAAAATGAAACTATGATATTGAAAATACATAGGTTTAAAAACAGTGTCTTAACTACTTTTTTAAGAATTGTATCTTGGTTTCATGATCAGAAATGTCTTTGGATCGCAGGGAATAGGCTGATTAACCTAACAAGCTCATAGACCAAGAATTGAAAACACTATTCCTGCAAGTAAAAGAAATCAAGAAAACAGAATTGCTCAAATACAATGGCCACATTTGGTGTCTCTATTGAAGTTGAACTCATTATTCATCTAACACTGGGTGACCTCCGCTGGTCAAAAAGACACACATTAATAGACATATACCTCCCAGACAGCAGCTGTTATCTTAATTTCCTCAAGGAATATAATCTGAAGCCTGCTACTCACATTAGTAGGTAGTACAAAAATAAAGATATATCATATTTCAAGTCAAGAAGCAAGTATCACATGAAAGTCAACAAGCAAATATATGAAATAATTTAGTTTTTCTCCACAGTTAACCATTTTTAGTTGAAATAAAAGATGAAAGTAGCCACAAAAGGTCTTCAAATTATAAAATTTATTAGAAAGAAATTACATACTACAATAAAAACTTTGACATTTTGATATTTTTAACTATGTGATAACTAGAAGATTGCACTTCAATACTTTAACTGGATAAAATGAAACAGCTCTCTATCAAAAGGGTGACATCTCACAAATAACAAATATATGAGGTATGATAGAAATACACAGAGAATTTTAAGTCTTTAAAAACATATTACAGTAAAAGACACACCACCATTAAACCTCGAAAAACTGCCCCTCACTGCAAACACACTCATCCCTGAGCTCTTGCCACTTCCTGAAGCAGCTCGAGACGTATCTTCACGGACCTGCTGACAAGGTAAAATGAAAACGCAGACTGGCCTGCAGAGTGCGCCCAGCGGGAAGGAAGGCTTGCGGAGCTACCGCGACGCGTCTGCACTCATCACTCATCAGATCTCAGTGTTTGTCCATGCCTTTGCTCACCAGGTCTGATTGTTTCCCAAAGTCAAAACAAACATGACTAATACACATTTTGAGCGAATTCCATCTTTTATTAAGCAATATTAAGCTGTGTTTCTTTTTAACCATAGGCATAAAAATTATGTATATGGGGGGGTGGTAGGGTGGGTAGGGCTATGGGAAAAAATGAGAATTAAGTTGTGTCTTATACTGGTACAAATCCCCATTATGGAGTGCAATCATGATGTGTATATTTAATGTACCAATAAAGATAAAAAAAAAACCATAGGCATAAAAAGCACAAGTGAAAAAAACTGCAGATTCCTTGTCTTTATTATTTCAATAGAGGTTAAGATCTTTTATTTGAAAGATAAACTTTGATGCAAAATTTTTGATGAAAATAATTATTATAAACTCGTTATTGCAAAATGTCTTTCTCCTTTTTTTCTCCTTAACAATGGCCATCAGAAGGGAAAGGAACATAGCTAGTCCCTGCTTCAGCAAACCCTAAAATCTACATGAAAATAAGCTATCCATTATTTGTATGAGAAGAAACCTGTGCGTAAAGGGTGAGATAAATTATCACGAGAGGCTATTAAAAAAATTTACCTTAAAACATAATATTTTACAAGATTCTTCCCTCATGTAGTACTTATTTAATTCTTGAAGGGAAATTGCCAGGTCTCCACTTAGATAAAACCTGAGACTACATTATTTCCCACACTAAATATTTATATAAAGTACATTCATCCTTTCTCTGGAAAGACAAAAGTAACTCCACGTCTATAGATATAGATAGATACATATATATATTTATTTATTTATTTTGGTTTGCAGGTACCTTTATTTTTACATACCCTTCAGTGTGTTTATCACTTTCTTCAGAAAGACTAATCAGAGTGAGGTAAAGCCCCTCAGACTCCACACAGGTGTGTGCACACACTGAGTCCAGGTGGCAGTTGTGCTAGGACGTCTGCCGGGCGCCAGTCTGCCCCAACAGCTGAGCAGGGCTTGAGCCCTGAAATATCGCCGCATGAGGGCAAGCCCCAGAGACACCACCTAGAAGTCTGTGCACACTGAGGAAGGGAGGCTTGGACTCAGGCAGAGGCCTTCGCTGCGTGACTCTACCCCAATCTCTGCACAGCACGTGGGTCCAGATTTCTCACAAGACCATCATGTGACAGGGAGCCCTCAGAGTCTATCTCTAGGTGTGGTTGTGCTGGGACTTAGAAGAGGCTTAAAGATCAATTATATCAGGAGGAAAAGCAAGGAAGTTATAACTGATAAGGGTTCTAACATTAGCAAGAAAGTTACATGCAATAAGAAGTTCAGAGATATGAACCCAGGAATTAAACCAAAATCATCAACAACAGCAACAAAATAAAAATGAGAAACCACCCAAATAAGATGCAAACCGAGAATTTCAGGTCCCCAAAAGGAAACTTAGGGACCAATGAAATGAACCAATACCCCACTGTCATAAATAGATCTAAATAAAAAGTCAACAATGAAACACTAGAACTCAACAAAACTTTTCAAGAAATGGATGTCTCCAGAGTATTCCACATCACAAAATCAGAATACATGTTCTTCTTATCTGCACATGGGTCATTCTTCAAAATACACCACATGCTAGTTCATAAAACAAGTTTAAACAAATGCTAAGGGATTGAAGTTATCCCCTGTACACTGTTAGATCATAGTGCCTTGAAATTGGAGATCAATACCAAAAGAAACTCCAAAAACTTTATAAACACATGGAAGCTGAATAATACTCTTCTGAATAATCAAGGGATCACAGACAAAATTAAAGAAGAAATTAGACAGTTCCTACAGTGAAAAGTGATGTAAGTACAACACACAGGTACCCATGAGACACACTGAGAGCAGTCCTCCGAGAAACATTCACAGCAGTAAATGCCCACACTAGGAAAAGAGAGTGAGAGTAAATAAACAAATGATGAACCTCAAACTCCTAGAAAATGAAGAGCAGAGCAAGATAAACCAGAAGCTCATCCAAGGGAGGAAATTATAAGGCTCAGAGCAGAAATTAATGCAATGGAAACTAAGAGAACAATACAAAAACCAATTAATCAAAGAGTTGGTTCTTTGACAGAATAAACAAAATTGACAAACTCTTAGCCAACCTTATTAGAAAAAGGAGGAAAAGGCCCAAATACATACAATTAGGAATTTAAAAAGCATGAAGCCACAATAGATCCAGGAGAAATCCAGATCAGAGTCAACACCTACTTCAAAAATCTGTACTCCAATGAACGGGAAACACAGAAGCAATAAACAGATTCCCATGCATACACAAACTTCCAAAGTTGAATGAAGAGGATAATAAATTTCTGAACACCCCAATATCAATCAGTGAAACTGAAAAAAGAATTACAAACCTACCCACGAAGAAAAGTCCTGGTCCTGACTGCTTCACTGCTGAGTTCTACAGGCAGGGGCTATCACAATCCCCAACTTGACACTATATTACAAAGCTACTGTGATAAACAAAAAAATAGCATGGTACTGGCAAAGAAACAAACCTGAGGATCAATAGAACAGATTGGAAAATGCAGCAACAACTCCAGACATACTAAACCACCTCATCTTTGACAAAAGAGCCAAATATCTTCAATGAAGAAAAGACAGCCTCTTTCATAAATGGTACTGCAAAAACTGGATTTCAACCTGCCAAAGAGTAAAACTGGACCTGTATCTTTCTCCATGCACTAAACTGAAATCAAAGTGGATTAGAACTTAAATATAAAAACAGAAACACTAAACCTGCTGGAAGTTAGGTTAGGTACAACTCTTGACAACACTGGATTAGGAAGGATTTGATGAAGAAAACCTCAGTAGCACAAGAACAAAGAATCAATAACTGGTACTGCATCTTATTAAAAAGCTACTGCATACCAGGAGAAACCACCAACAGATTAAAAAGACAGTGTACAGTGTGGGTAAAAATTTTTATCAACTGTTATGCTGACAAGGACAACTATCTATTATATATAAAGAACTTAAAAATCAGACCCCCACATTAAAAATGTGAATTCAAATACGAGCATCTGAGGAACAGACATTTTTCAGATGAAGAACTAGAAGCAGCAAATAAGCATATGAGAAAAGGTTCAACATCACTGGTCATTCTAGTGATGTACATTAAAACACTCCTGAGATTCCACCTCACTCCAGAAGGAATGACTGCTATCGAGAAATTTTTTGTATAAAATGGAGTATTATTCAGTCATAATGAATGATAAAAGACATTTATACTTAAATGGATGTACCTTGAGTGCATATTCATAAGTGAAATAAATAGGAAAACCTGTGTGTAAATACTGTATAATTTCTCTAGTCTGAGAAACTAAAGGTGTAAATGAGGTCCAGAATGTATGAGATATATTGTGAAATAGGAAGAAAACGTTCAAAAGGAAATGGGAATGGAGGTGTAGGGGAAAGTAAAGAAGGGAAAGAAATAATATGATGGCAAAAAAAGGAAAAAAAAACATGTATATAGAGAGGTGAGGATTGTAGGGAGGGCAGAGGAATGGAAAAATGCAAAACAATGTTTGTCATGTGCAGGTACAAACTCTCAATGTTCAACGTGGTCATAATGTGAATATAAAATGTACATATATAATATAAATAGAAATAAGTAAAATATATATAGTAAGTATAAATATATAATGTATAAAGTATAACATATAAGTAATTTTAAACATAAATATATAATATAAATAAAATATAATATATAGATGTACAAAATGTATAAAAGCAACTGGAAACTAAAAATGAATTTTAAAAGAAATAAATTTTTTAAAAATAAATGTTTTAGAAATAGTGAGCATCAGAGTGGGGAGCAGAATAAACAGGAGATAAACCCTTCTCCACTGCTGGTGGGACTGTAGACTCATACAACCCCTGTGGAGATCAGTTTGGAGAATCCTCAAAAAGCTAGGATTGCAGGTCCCAAAATTCTTTACAAAAGAATTAAAAGACTCATATCACAGTGACATATGTGCACCCTTGTTTATAGCAGCCCAGTTTGTGATTGCTACATCTTGGAAACAACCCAAATGTCCATCAACTGGAGACGGGATAAAAAAGCTGTGGTTCTTCTACAGGATGGAGTATTACTCTGCCACAAAAAATGATAAGGTTGAATCATTTATACTTAAATGGGTATACCTTGAGGATATCCTCATAAGTGAAATAAATAGGTCACAGATAGGTACATATCACATCTTTTCTCTGGTATGAGAAAATAAAGATGTGAATGAGTTCTAGAATTGTATGTTATATATTGTGAAATAGAAAATGCTCAAAGCAAATAGGGTGAAGAGGGGAAAATAATGAGATTATAACAAAAAAGAATGGAAACAAAGTTTATGTATATAGGGGGTGTGGTGGTGTGGTAGGGTGGGTAGGCTATGGGAAAAATGATAATTAAGTTGTGCAATATACTGGTACAAATTCTCATTGTAAAGGGAAATCATGATGTGTATATTTAATGCACCAATAAAGATTTCAATTTTTAAAAAAACCTATTATATGAAGAAAAACTAGAATTCCTTTCAGAAATGTGAGGATTGAAGACAATTTTTATCCGTGTGATAATTTTCCATGTACCTGTGAATTATTAAAAGCAAAAAGCATTGTAAGTTGATACATTTATAACTCCAAACCAAATAAAGTCATAAGAAAGAATTTGGGCCTGCACTAATGCACTCTCTACAAATATCTTCATTAGGATTCAACATTTAATTATGTATCAGAGCCTTCCATTTTGATCAGAATGTTGTCGGTGGACTTATTACAACAAATAGCCTAAACGTTTTTCGAAATGAGAGTAAAGAGATCATTTTAACAGCATGAATTCCACCTTTCTCAAATCTAAACAAACAGCCATAATTAATCAAGTTTACAGTTTTTCAATTCCTGGCTGTCTGGTTCAGTTTGAATCTGGTTCAGAATGAATTTGTTTCCTTAAGAGATTTTTTTATTTCAAAGAATTTTATCTTTCAAAATTACCTTACTTTTAGATGCCCGCTTTTTCACCAAGCCCTCGGACCATAACAGCCATGATCAAGAGCTCATTATCAAATTCAGAGACATACTGGCTAACCTATTGCTGCCAGACAGGATTTGCTTCTTACTAGCAATTAAATAGTCATACTGCCTATAATTCTTATTTCATACTCTTCACCACAATGTTGCCTTTTTCTTTCCCAGTCTTGTAAAATGTACTTATTGTTCTAAAATACTGTTCCTAAAAGGTAAAACCTACAAAACTAGGTCCAGGCCTCCTCACCTATAGGAGTTAGAGCAGTTTGAAGAGTCTTGCTCTGAGAGCAAGGGAGTGAGTCTGGGTAACAAATAGAGATTGGATGACACTAGTCAGTGCTGTGGTTCCTACTTCAGTCTGTCTTAAACAGAAGGTTTGGGATCCCAGGCGTGGAAGTGTACAGGGGGCAGTACCTAAAATCTGTGCACTGAGACAGGTTCAAGAGTAACAGAGTATCACAGAAATAGCAACTGCCTAGTATCCCAGATGAAATCATAATCTAATTTCTTAGAACTAGTGATTAGATTTCCTGTTTAAGGCCAACATTTGCAATATCCTCATGAATTATGTTGAAAAAGAAAACAATCTGCAGTCCTTTTGGAAACAATGATGCATGTGCTAATTAGATTAAAATTAATATTGAGACTAATGCTCAAGCAGTAAACTGTCGGAGAGGATGTTAGTTTTGGAATTTAACACACAGAGGGATTATAGCTCCTGGTTTACTAGAGTAATGGTGGGATGGTCGCCTCGAGAATGACCAAGTCTTCTATACATGGATCAAAACAATTTTAAAATTGTAAAAGTCCTGAAATATTGGTCAACCAAAATCAATTAACATATGCATTTTACTTTAGAATACAACAGTTTTAAAGGACCTTTCTTTTTAAATTATTGGCACTTTAAATTATTACTAATTCTAATAAAAAGAACATAGTAATGTTTACTATGTACAGACATCCTCTGACAGTGAATAAGGTCATCAAGAATTCCTAGATGTTACCAAATATGCACCGGGATTGGAGTTTACTGCTCTGCAGGCCCACGCCAGAAGAGCGCATGGGTTTTAGCAGCTGAGTTTAGCAACTGAGTTTAGCAGCGGGCGGCTCGGGAAACGGCGACCGCACCACTGAATCTGCGCCGGGGCTGGAGCTTGCTGGCCTCCAGCCCTACGCTGGAAGAGCACCCAGGGACTGAGGTTAGCAGGTCAGAGTCTGACTTTCTCCACAGCAACTGCAGAAGCACATCCAGTCACCTTGAATTGGTGAGTAGGTGGGCCTGTTGGAACATCAGCCCCTACCATTGCAGCTGCACAGGGCCTACAGCCTACTGGCCTCCAGGCAGACTGCACAACTGAGCCCAGAGACTCTGTATTAGTGAGCAGGTGGGCCCACTTGAACCTGAGGCAGCGCCATTGTAGCAGTTCAGGAGCCAGAGTCTTCCTGACTCTGAAGCAGACAGGAGAAGGGGTTCTGACTGTATTGATTGAGTGCCTCAAATGGTGTGCCAGAACTAGGGGCTTTTCCTTAGGTCCCAATACAGACTGTAAAGAACAACCCAGAAAACACTAATATTTTAAGGTTCCTAACTATTAGGAGGAAAGTGAATTGCACCAAACAGTGCCAGAAAATAGGGCAGGTCATAGATGAGGAATCACTCAGAATCTCAGGTACAAAGATCCTCACCTCAAGGTAACACAGGGGGAAAGGAAATAGCGAAGTTTGAAGGCCAGTCTCCAGGGCCCTTGCAAATGGTAACTAAAGCAGATCTAGTAAAATGGAAATCAGAACTGATCCCTGAAATGAAAGTAGAGATATTGGACATTGTCAACATGATGATTAATAAAGCTAAAGAGGAAATCATGGAGTTGATAGAATGCAAGATAGCAAAAGCACTGGAACCTTTTAAACACCTACAAGCAGAAGCCCAGGAAATCAAGAAAGAAAATGAAAGTTTGCACAATAGAATGAATTTGGCAGAAGACTGAATTTCAGACCGTGAAGCCAGGAACTCAATCAATGAACTGGAAGGCATAATCAATGGAAAAAAGCAAATGATAATGAAAAGTCAATCCAACAGCTCGTTGATGATTCAAAGAAGAATAACATAAGGTTGATTGGAGTCACTGAGGAAGCAGGAGACAATGCTAGACATCAAAAAGCTATTCACAGAAATAATGGCAGAAAACTTCACATAAAAAGGTAAAGCATTGGACATACAAATATATGAAGCATACAGAATGCCACATGCCCATGACATGAAAAAATCTACACCTAGGCAAATAATCATAAAAGTCCCAGATATTCAAAAAAAAAAAAAAAAAAAAAAAAAAAAAAAAAAAAAAAAAAAAAAAAAAAAAAAAAAAAAAAAAAAAAAAAAAAAAAAAAAAAAAAAAAAAAAAAAAAAAAAAAAAAAAAAAGAACGAAATACTGAAAGTAGCCAGAGAAAAGAAAACAGTTACATTCCAAGGGAAGCCCGTCAGGATCACAGTGGACTTCTCAGCTCAAACACTCAATGCAAGAAGAGCCTGGAGTGAAGTGTTTCAAGCCCTAAAGGAAAACAACTTCCAACCCAGACTGATGTATCCTGCAAAACTATCCTTCAAAATTGATGGGGAAATAAGATATTTCCATAACAAAGAACACCTAAAAAACTTCACAAATACAAAACCTGTGCTCCAAAACATTTTCAAGAATATCTTGGAGAAAAATAAGGAAAGTTACAAATCCATGAGACCTAACTGAGTCAACCCATGGGACCAAACAAGAAACTGATGGGAAAAGGGCAGAAGTAGAATAACACAGCCAAGAACAGGAAAACATGGCAGCACTAAATTTACCTGTATCAGTCATAACCATTAATGTCAATGGACTCAACACACCAATTAAGAGATACAGAATGGCAGAGTGGATCAAAAAGCAAGATGCTACAATCTGCAGCATACAAGAAACACCTAATTCAGAAAGAAATCTGCGGACTAAAAGTAAAGCGATGGAAAAACAATACTCCACGCAACAGGAAACAGAAAGAAAGCAGGAGTGGTGATATTATTTACAGACAGAATAGACTTCAAGCCAAAACTGATAAAGATGGACACTATCTTTTAGTTCAGGGAGAAATCCAAGAGACAGAAATCACAATCTTAAATATCTATGCTCCAAATTCTAATGCACCCAACTGTATAAAAAAAATATTAACGGACTTGAAAAACCAGATAAATTCCAATACAATAATAGTAGGGGACCTCAATACCCCACTGTCACAAAGAGACAGATCAATTGGACAAAAAGTCACTAAGGAAATCCTTGAGCTCAACCACACTCTTCAGCAAATGGACTTAGTAGATGCCTACAGAGTATTTCACCCCACAAAGTCAGAATATACATTCTTCTCAGCTGCTCATGGATCATTCTCCAAAATAGACCATGTGCTCGTTCATAGAACAGGTTTAAGCAAATATAAAGGGATTGAAGTTATCCCTTGTATACTGTCAGACCATAGTGCCCTGAAATTGGAGCTGAATAGCAAAGGAAAGCCCGGGATCTTCACAAACACATGGAAACTGAACAACATTCTGCTGACCAACCAACGGGTCACAGAAGAAATTAGAGAAGAAATTGCGCAGTTCTTACTACTAAACGATAACCCCAGTACAACATATAGAAATATATGAGACACAATGAAAGCAGTTCTACAAGGAAAATTCATAGCAGTGAAAGCCTACATCCAGAAAATGGAGAAAGCTCAAATAAACAATTTAATGCTGAACCTCAAGCGACTAGAAAGAGAGGAGAAAAACAAACCCAAAGCTTGCACTAGGCAAGAAATTATAAGGATCAGGGCAGAAATTAATGCAACAGAAACCAAGAGAACAGTTCAAAAAATAAATGAATCGAAAAGTTGGTTCTTTGAGAGGATAAACAAAATTGATAGACCCTTAGCCAACCTCATTAAACAAAGGAAGGAAAAGGCTCATATCTATGCTTTAGGAATGAGAACAGAGAAATTACTACTGACCCAGAGGAAGTCCAGAGGATACTAAACACCTACTTTGAAAATTTATACTTTAATAAAATGGGAAACATAGAAGAAATGGATAGATTTCTAGGCACATATGAACTCCCAAAGCTGAATAAAGAAGATATAGAAATGTTAAATACCCCAGTAACAATCTGTGAAGTTGAAAATGTAATTAAAAACTTGCCAACAAAGAAAAGCCCTGGACCTGACGGTTTTACTGCTGAATTCTATAAAACCTTTCAAGAAGAGTTAGTGCCTCCACTTCTGAAACTCTTCAGTGAAATTGAAAAGGGAAACAGTACTCCCAAACTCATTCCTGGAAGCAACCATTACCCTGATTTCAAAAGCAGAGAGAGACCCAACCAAAAAAATGAACTACAGGCCAATATCTCTAATGAACATCGATGCAAAAATCCTCAGTAAGATACTGGCAAACAGAATACAGAGAATTATCAAAAAGATTATGCACCTTGACCAAGTTGGATTCATCCCAGGGATGCAAGGATGGTTCAACATATGTAAATCAATAAATTTTATACATCATATTAACAGGCTTAAGGATAAAAATCATATGGTCATCTCAATTGATGCAGAAAAAGCGTTTGACAAAATACAACACCCATTTATGTTCAAAACTCTATAGAAGATAGGAATAGTGGTCTGCATCTCAAACTAATAAAAGCTATCTACGAGAAACCATCAGCCAGTATCATACTAAATGGTCAAAAACTGAAACCTTTCACACTAAGATCCGGAACAAGACAAGGGTGTCCTCTCTCACCACTTCTGTTCAATATAGTTCTGGAAATATTAGCCATAGCAATTAGGCAAGAGAAAGAAATAAAAGGAATAAAGATTGGAAAAGAAGAAGTTAAATTGTCATTATTTGCTGACGACA